>OY735269.1:10551451-10574728 GCA_963457715.1 Argyresthia albistria | reverse complement strand
AAGTCGTCGATAACCAAACTTAATTCCTCGACAACCAGCCCAAACTCGACGAAAACCCCACCCCGAGACCTACTCAATCGTCATCCTCATCCACCAGCCGCTCCGAACCGAAGTTACTCGCGACCGCCAGCAGCCCCGTCAGGCTATTCGACCTGATGCTCTTCAGAAAGTTCTTCACATCCTTGTGCTTCTTCTCGTCCGGCACGTCACAGCGGCTGTAATGCCGCGACGGGCCGACGCACAGCAGCCGCGGCTTGCGCGTCTCCTCGTGCAGCAGCTCGTCGTGGCTGCCGGCGCGCTTCTTCACCGGCTCCTTCGGCTGGCGGCCCTGCGACTTGCTCTTGCGCGCGCGGGGCGGGTTACCTGCGGGGGCGGAGGCGGGCGCGGGGCGCGGCAGCTGCGTGCGCGCGCGCTGGTGCAGGGTGGAGGGGCCCCACGTCTTGCCCTTCACGCCGTCCGCCGGCACTGCGGGAGAGGGGGATGCTTTACTCATACGGTAGAGACGGCGAAGTAGCAGGCAAAAATCAGTTATTACAAAACAGCAAAATCCGAAGGCAGAACATACATATCACGTCTAACGCTATGCCGAAGCTTGATCATCTATTGGGGGAAAGGAGGCCGAAAGACAACATTCAATACACATTGCATGTCATAAAGACCTAGCTTACAGAAAAGAATTTAAAGGCCGAAGGCCGAACGTTGCGTTACATACAGGTCGAAGGCTGAGTCAATCTATTTCGCCATGTCTTCATAAAGGCCTAGCTAAATTACACAGAAAATAAATTCAAGCCTGAAGGCCGAACGTGCGTTACACAGAGGCCGACGGCCGAGCCAAGTTATTTCGGCATGTCTTTATGAGTGGATGTTGTTTATGCCGTAAAGGCCTAGCTAATATTAAAGAAAAATAATTTCTAGGCCGAATGCCGAACGTTGCGTTAATCAGAGGCCGAAGGCCGAGACAAGCTATTTCATCACGTCTTACTGTAGCGTGAATGTTAACATGCCGCTGTCTTAATTACACAGATGATAACTTCAAGGCCGAACGCTGCGTTATTCAGAGGCCGAAGGCCTAGCCAAGCTATTTCGTCATATTTCACTGTAGCGTGATTGATAACGTGCAGGGTCCGGATTCTGCAAGCGAATCGCATGTCAGGAGCTGTAGCGAGAGCGCGAAATACCGGTTTGTTTGTAGCAGGCGCGGTCGAAAAACCAAAACCTGAATGTAGAACCCTCGCTACAGCCACTGTCATGCGATTCGCTTGCAAATCCGGCCCCGCCTTTCTTTATCTTGGCTGTGTGTGTGTGTACGTACACACGATCGCCTTGCAGACGTGCGGGCTGCCGGCTGGCGCGTCCTTGGCGACGGCGACGAGCTGCGTGCCGCTGTCGTCCGTGCCGGCGCCGGGCCGCACCGTCACCATGTGCCGGAAGTCCAGCGGGACTGAGATGTCGTGCTTGCTGATCAGCCGGAGGCGGCCCGCGTTGCCGCCCTTGCCTGCCGACACCGACGACGTACAGATCAAATCATGTTTAGCAATGCGGCGACCTGTCACGGTGCGGTTCGAGGCTTTGCAGCCGAAGCAGGGTTCGAATATGATGTTAATATCTATAGCTGTGTTTGTTTCCCAATACACAGGCTATCCTAACAATGTTTATGTGCATGTAATGTTGTCACTGCGGGTGGATTGTAGAAGCGCCCGTGGACTAGCAGAAATCGCACATCGGAAGAGGTCCGACCAACATCTGAAACGGGAACAGACTGAATTTCCCGTTTCTATGTGGGATTAGTTTCAGGCGCAAGGTCCCGGTTACTATAGCAGCCATTTACCAGGCAACCGCAAAATGGGCTTGTGCAGTTCTGCTTCTGCCAGTCGGTTTCGCCTTTAGTCCAGAGAATCGTGCATCAATCCGCATTGACCCAACGTGGTGAACTATGGCTTAATCTTACTTGACTTTGAGTTTAGGATGGAATTCTGCATATCCAATGACTTACCCTTCCTGACGTTCACTGGTGGCGGCGGCCCGAAAATGCTTCCTTCTACAAGCAGCGCGTGGAACTCTCTCTCCTGGAATGTAAAATGTTACTTGCTATGAAAGGGAGAAACTAACAAAATGTATGTTCTGGGAGCCCTGTCGGTCGTCCCTTGCTGATGATAACAATACAATAAACATGATGTAAACAAACCACAATTACAACCAGTTTTTACAGTGCAGTGGCTTTACAAAATTTAATTATTTGACTTTGTATCTTTTCTTAGGACATGGCTCGGCCTTCGGCCTCGCACTTATAAACTTTCAAATTATACACGATTTCATTACGATAAAATATATATTTCTGGCACATCCAACAGACCTGCAAGTACCTACTGCACTTTCCTCATTTAAGCGACCTGCTCTTAATGACTATACTATTGCGACTACTCGCAGGCCTCAACCAGAGTAAGGGACTTGCGCAATGGCGACGGCTGGCGCGAAATATCCAACTAATGTAACCGCCGCCGGCTCCTGCGTCCATACTGAGCTGACTAAAGCGGCTGTGGCCAAAGTGCCGTGTCGCGCTTAAGTCACGCGCGTATACTCTGGACGAGGCCATCCATTTCTGCAGCCAGGCCCAGACCTGCAAGTTCTGCTCCCGGATGTCCAGCTCCATCTGTTTCCGCGCGAGGTTCTGCCCGAGCCGCTGCTGCTCCTTCCTCACCAGAGTAATCTGCTCCTGCTGGAACCTGATCTCCTGGAATGAGGAGACGGCACGAATGAGGTTACAGGTCTATACCGGTAGTGCAATTTCACCGGCGAAGTATATGGCCATGTACGTACGCTTTCATACGTGCCGGCGGCGTAATTTGCCCGGAAATCGTATGAATTTGTTGCCGGTTAGCCGGCGCCGGCAACCGGTATGTGTGAAAAGGCACTAAGGGTTTCGGAAGGAAGCACAAGATCGGAATTGGCTAATTCTGCACACGATTTTATTTCGAGCACTAGTTAGCACCATAGTAATATAATAACTTATGGTTAACACTTTTAACTTTGGCAATTTGCATGGAGTTAGGTTAGTTTTTAGTTTTCTAGGTAGCTAAGCTAGCACTTAGTATACATGTATAGGCTCAACTTAGTTTCTTACTATATCTGCATCTGGATTGTTAGCTAAGTTAGCGCCATACTAAAGTTTTTGGGTCAAAATTGTAAATGCAAACTATTACATAAAATAAATATTCGGGTTCTTTGGAAGACACAGAGTAGGCAATAAATAAAGGAATCTACACTAACCTCCTCCAAAGTTTTGCATTCCTAAATGGAGGCGGGGTGCGAAGAAAAACAAGAATTTAGTTCATTTGAAATTATAAGCATAAAATAATGAAATAAATTCCTACTCCTAATATCAAGATGAATACTTCAAAACTTAATACTAAAACCCTAGTAGAAGAAGTAGGCTCTACAACAAATTGGAAACTAAACGGACAGTAGCAGAAACGACTGTGCCTTCTGCTAAAATACTGGGCAATTTAGTGGAATACTCACAATTGACTATTGAAAATGGACCGAAAACAAGCCTATGTATGTACTGTCGAGGCGTCTCACCTACAGATAGGCAATCCACACGAAAAATCAGTCGGGCATCATGAATACAGACCGGTTGAAGTACTGAATAAATTTATCAAATTGACCAAGGCTCTTGATATTATTCATACTGCCCCGTCATTATTCATACTGCCCGCGACATATATAGAGGTATATGTCCTAACTCTTGGCCCTCGCCGCCGGCCGCCGACAATTCACGTTTCTATCTTCATCCAGAAAGGAGTAACAGGCCGATCAAATATATGTGGAATGGCTTACAGTAAAGGGAGTGTCATACTGAACTTCGACATTCTCCAACTTCGACAAGACACTAGTTCGACTATTACAATGCCTAGACAGAACACACGTTCGACAAGACATTAATTCGAAAAAACATAGTTTGACAACACACAGCTTCGAAAGGTTACTCCTTCGACAGAACTCTGGTATGGTACGGTTGCGCCTATATTTGCTCGACTTGGTGGTCGACAGACAAAGCAAAGGGAAAGGAGCTCCACAGTACCTCAGCCTTCTTCTTCAGCGTATCCAACACATGCTCGATCTCGCCGCGCCACGCGTCCTGCATCGTGTGGAAGGACTCCTGGGGCTCCTGCGCGAAGTCCGACAGTCTGATGCAGTCCAGCTCGCGCAGGATGTCGGAGAAGCTGGGCCGGTTGTGCGGGTCGATATCCCAGCACGCTGTGATGAGGGGAAACGGGTTAGGCGATCTCTGGGCCTCTACTCTCACAATTGGCAATGGGCAATTTCACTGCATTCTTATCACGAATAGACTGTGTATTTGGAGTATTTGATTGAAAATGGCTGCCATTGATGAATCTAACTGAACGGCACCTATCGGATTTGAATCGCAAAATAGGTTGGAGTAAGGCTGCTGGACTGGCTCTGCCTCTCACGGTCCCGGGTTCAAATCCCCGTAGGGCAAGGAGAAAACTCAGGTGTTTGATTAATTATGTGTCGCTGTTTCTGATTATCTTAGCGTGGGGGGGGGGGGACAGAAGCAATGTATGGCGCTTGCATGTAATAGTGTTCATAGTTCATAGACAAGTTTTCGCGGGTTGTAGATCAAAAACTAATCTAACTTAGCTTAGCTCACATACATAACTGACGATGTTTTCCAAGATGAATTGACTGCAAACTATGTAAAACGCAGTCTCTTCCGTCTCTCGCCAGAACAGCCCCCCTACCGCGCAACCGTGGTCGGCATTGGCATCGTGTTTAAACGCGCAAGAATGAACTTTATCATTATGACAATACGGCAAGTCAAACACGAAGCCGATGCCGACAGCGGCTGCGCGGTAGGGGACCTGGTCTTCATAACTCCACTAGCAGCACAACCCTTCCGCTCGTTCGCTAAGCGGAACAGTTTTTCGTAGCCTTTCCCGGTCCATTAGTCCGGCACAAGCGGTACCTTACCTTCCATCAGCGCCTGCCACCGCCCAGGACAGCTCTTCGGTATCGGCAGCTTCAGGTTGTTCTTCCCGACCCCGAACGCCACGGTCAGCCCGTTCATGCCTCGGTACGGCACTTCGCCGGTCAGCAGCTCCCATAGCAAGACGCCGTACGACCACACGTCAGATGCGTGGGAGAAGGTGGAGGTTATGATCACCTGTGGGTGGAGAGTCAAACGTCACATAAGGGTTATAAATACTATACGAAAGACACCCCCCTTAGTGCCATGAGTGATTTCTGGGATGGCGCGCTATTTCAATACCGGTTAATACCGGTTTCTGACTTCTTGATGGGGTTCCTGATCTCTTGAGGAGCATGACAGGTGACACCAAGACGTCTGAAAATATCTATTGCAAGGGATGAAAGATTAGCTTCCCCTAATTTTAATGTCAAATATTTTTCTTTCTCGGCCAGGAACGCGAGCAGAAGGGTTGAATGCATTTTTTTAATTAATAGCGGTCTAATAACTTAGGTTAATTCGGCGATTTCGATTTGGGAGGTTTCAAAGACACTAAACTATGGCATTAAACTGACAACCTTACATCAAAAGCTCTTGCGCGGTGGCTAAAGATACTATTTCCAAACAGACCTTTTAATTAGTTTGCTTAGTTTAGTTGGTTCGTGTCGCCTGCCGAATCGCAGGCACTGTCACGTGTTTTGTCATTTGTTTCTCGTTAGCATAACACGGACGTCTAAAGCCAAAACGATTTTGCCTTTTCGCTACTTTGGACCACTATGGGAGAAGAAAGTTCCACAGATAGAAGTTTCATGTCATGCTGTTGTTTCAGTGTGGCGACATTTTACTATTTTACTCTACGGGTGGTCGAAACGTCACCCTTTCTGCGTAACTGAGAGCTTCCCTATCGCCGATAACACATGGGACCACAAACTAGATCGTGGGATTTTCAATCCATTCAGGTTACACACAGAGTTAAGTATTGCTATTTATTTATTTAGTCACAGGATTACCATTCAAACTGTTTTAAGTCCAGCCGTGCAGATTAGCATTTAACTGCCAAACATGATGCGACGAAGGTCGATAGAGCCGGGGTGCCCAGTGTAACGCGCCTACGCGAATGAGGAAGACATCGAATGGAATCTAACCACAGTTACACTGTAGCTGTGGGTTTGTATTGAAGTTATGGGGGCGTCCATTTATTTAGTGACTGACTGAGGATTGAGTGACTTTATCTCGAGGAAATCGCGGGCCGTGGACTTTGGCCGAACGTACGAGTACCTTAAAGTCAAGCCTCACTCAATGTCACGTGGAGGAGGATGGCGAGGTCTCGGCAAATATAATTTAATTTCCCCCTCTGAAAAATCAGTTTAATATCACGAAAAAATAGAATATGTACATACATGGAGCAGGGCATAGGGTCGAGCCTCACCAGATCGGTCAGGCAATTGTTGAAACACCTCACGTAATTAATGGGCGCTCCCCATCGAACGGCGGCGGCGGTATGAAATCTCGGTTTTCCCATAGATAAGGAGCATAAACAATTTATCCGTGTTAACAGAGCGAGTTTTACACCGCATTTTTACCACTATTACTACCTACTCATGCGTCGTAAAGGTATCAGAGTATTTTAGTTACTACCTAAATTTCAATAAAAAGAGATACTTATTAGTAGTTGTATTTTTAACTTGACAACATTTTCCGGTACTATTTCGTGAAATTACAGGGCTGTGATATGTTTGTTTAGCGTTAGAAAAGGTTTGTTTAGTGTTAGAAAGGATTTGTTTAAGTACTTTGGTACTCTAGCTCTACTAGCAAACGCTGGCCAAGTTATTTTCCGGGCATTATACCTGTTCTGATTACTGGTCATTGAGAATTTCAGACAAAACATTTAAAAAAAAAAACAGAAGAAGCCTGCATATAAGTAAGTTCAAAGCTCATAAAGGTGAACAACTTGCATTGACATAAATTAACAATCTCTTGCATATTATAATTCCATCTGTGACATCGACGCCTATGCCCGCAGTCATAATGAGAGATTTCATACAATAGTGATGGGATGAACATATGTAGATATCCGGTGTGGATTCGACTACCGGTAAGATTTTTTATATCCTTGCACCACAGATAGTACATCAGTCTAGGAATCGAATTTTAACTAGTTCAGAAAGGCGGATTCTGTTTTAGCGAATAGAAAACCAAAATTATTAAGGGAAGGTGCATCTCCCGTATATTTTTGTACGTCTTATATCCGAAACAGCCAGCCGTAGTGAGAACAAAGCCTAAGTCTTTCGCAAAGCATAAGTATATGTCTGGCCATCTATGTAGTTTATTGCCACCTGAGTGACGCTTGGAGGATACAATTTTTCTAGCAGAGGATGAGAGAGAGAGGTTACCCCCTCCACTCAACCCGATACGCAGTTGTCAAGAAACTTGGCTCTACCGGTAACAGTAGGAGGAATTCGGCAGAAATAACTGTAGTACTTATTCGAATATCCGGTGAATTCACTATCCGAACTCTCCGCTGCGTCTCCACCTGCCCGCCATTAATGAATGATAATCGCAATGCACCCACCGCCCACGCGCGCCGGCCATGAACCAAAATGTATCGGCAATTCACGAATTAATCAACAACAAACACTATTGGCATTGAGACCACGAGATAGTGTGGGACCTCTGGCCAGATGGACGGAAACATATAAGCATTGAGACCACGAGATAGTGTGGGACCTCTGGCCAGATGGACGGAAACATATGAGCATTGAGACCACGAGATAGTGTGGGACCTCTGGCCAGATGGACGGAAACATATAAGCATTGAGACCACGAGATAGCGTGGGACCTCTGGCCAGATGGACGAAAACATATGAGCATTGAGACCACGAGATAGTGTGGGACCTCTGGCCAGATGGACGGAAACATATGAGCATTGAGACCACGAGATAGTGTGGGACCTCTGGCCAGATGGACGGAAACATATAAGCATTGAGACCACGAGATAGCGTGGGACCTCTGGCCAGATGGACGAAAACATATGAGCATTGAGACCACGAGATAGTGTGGGACCTCTGGCCAGATGGACGGAAACATATGAGCATTGAGACCACGAGATAGTGTGGGACCTCTGGCCAGATGGACGGAAAAATATAAGCATTGAGACCACGAGATAGTGTGGGACCTCTGCCCAGATGGACGGAAACATATAAGCATTGAGACCACGAGATAGTGTGGGGCCTCTGCCCAGATGGACGGAAACATATAAGCATAGCGTCACGCCTGATGACCTGGAAAATAATGATCGCTGGATGAGATAGAGAGAGGATTGGTATATTTTTAGTACAAATGACAACAACGGTGGAAACGACGTCGGCCATTTTGGACGCCATGGCAGACGCAAGCCATACTCCATTTGGCGTAATAGGGGCGAAATGGAGTAATGAATGCTTTAAATGGGCGAAACTGTGCATAAGCCGCCCTGTGCGAGAAAAGGCGGGGCTTTGTTATTGTTTTGTTGTTTAACATCATAGGGAGGGCTCAGCCTACTTTATCGATTGTGGGTAGTACAAATTGTACTACATACTAAGATTT
Organism: Argyresthia albistria; assembly: GCA_963457715.1. Taxonomy (NCBI): domain Eukaryota; kingdom Metazoa; phylum Arthropoda; class Insecta; order Lepidoptera; family Argyresthiidae; genus Argyresthia; species Argyresthia albistria. The sequence goes on along the minus strand of OY735269.1, from coordinate 10,566,156 downwards.
ACCCCACGCGTTGTCGTGCGGATTTCGTCACGCACGCGGGATTGAACCCGCACGCGTGACGAAATACGCCCCATATAGAAACAGGACTTACGTGAAGAAATATGCACGATACTTCAAGAGCTCTTAAATAGACACAGAAGGCGCCTGGTAACGCTAAAATTAGCAACTGGGTTTGTGGTGGTGGAACTTTTCACAAATCATTAACAGAAAAATGATAAAATAAAGTATATAATGGCGTAAAATGCAGCGCGACACTTAAGTCCGCGCAAAAAGTGCGAAAAGTTTTAGAATGCATATTATATATTTATGTATGCAACCTTTTAAATTTATTGTTGTACACATGGGTCTACCCCCGCTCAGCTATCCACCTCTCTCATCGAAACTTGGTTTGCTGGAAGAGATCTCTTTTTAGAGATAAGCTCGCCATTGTACACTTTATATTACCTACCATGATTTGTTAACTTTTTTTTTTGTGTGCAATAAAGAAATTATGAATTATTATGAAAAGTGAAAAAAGTGTTATTTGCAAATTACACAAAAACCGCTGATGATTTCTAAAATGTTAAATAAATTTTTTTTATATTTTGATTACCGATTTTTACACCTAACAACCAGCGTTCCTTGTAGAACTCCTGGAACAACTCGTTTTAGGTAAAAAACAACTATTAGATCATTATTTTTTTCATATAGTTTCCAATGGCATTATGATGTTTTTTAGCCAAGGGACGGTTTTATAACATACCTATATATTTTGTGGATTCAGGAAGTATCTCAAACTGTTGGAATAACTTTTTAAAGATGGGCATTTTGCTGGACAATCGTCATAAGCCTTCCTCGCCAAACCGAAGTCTTTGGGAGGATCTAACTGTACGTTTGTGTTGACACTAACCTCAGGCGACATCCAGGCGTAAGTCCCGGCGGCGGACATCTTCGTGGACTTGTACGCCTCGCGCGCCAGACCGAAGTCCGTGATCTTGAGCGTCTTGTTCTCGAGGCTGTCTTCGGGGAGGATCGCCTCGCTGAGCAGCACTGCCGAGGGGGGAGAGGGGGGTTATTATAGTTTAAGTGAATGTAGCCCATTAATGTCTCTACCGAGGGGCACAGGCCTTTACCCGGATACGATTAAGATTGAGCCATACTCCACCACACTGGCGCAATGCGGATTGGTGGAGGGGTTTTATGACTACTACATACTACCAAGTAGTGATAGTAGCCGGGACCTACAAACAAGGAGCGTCCGATAATGTACTTTGCGCGCCGGGATTCGAAACTGCATCTCTTGCGTGACAAGCAAGCGTGAATCCCACTAGACCACGGAGCTCTTTGGGAGACATGCTGGTATCCTAGCTAGATATGTAATAATCTTTATTAAAGTATATCAGGCCTAGCCCCTTACTCTTAACTACGTCTAGGGTGGTTAGGTGAGGTATACGCAGATATCTGTATGGTCTGTGGGGAGGACTCATATGGTGAGCATAAAAAAATGCAAGCCCTGATAGTGCCTACGTCATCAAGAACTATAAACTGGTTACTGGAATCTGTGCTCCACCAACCTCCAACTCAACTCATCCGCTCGATAGCTAATCAGATCCTGACCACGTCATAGTCGTATGACGTCAAAGGAAATCCGTCAAGCATGATTTGCTGTAAAACAATTATTTTTATTGTTACAATGAGCAGATTTGCACATACACATGCGTTTATTTGATAAGAAACTATCCCATCGTCATCATCAATCAAATTGGATTGTTAACATTCAATTGAAACTCCTTACTTTCAACGACAAGAACCCAGAATCAAAGGAATATCAAATGGTTCAATATTTATACTGAGTTGAGCCTTTCAGTCTCCCAATCTCCCTCATCAAATCCACTTTCACGCTAAATTGCCTTTAGACGCACCCCAATCGGGAACCGGATCAGTTTGGGCTGAATCGGAATCGGGCCAACGATCAACGTTGTCCCTCCAATAAAGACTGAAGGTAATGTCTGCTGCGGAAATATCAAACAAATTCCACTTATCAGTTCGATGGAATCGGGCCATTTATGGACGGTGCAAAGTACTATCAGCAGTGTAAGAAACACGGAGATTCACCCTTATTATTGATCGGCTTAGCGACTTATAGCCGTCTCTACTGAGCTCACAGATTGTTACATTTTTAGACGCAAAACGGTTCTTTTACGATCGATCTGAAAACCGTTAAAGAATACTTTAGAGTACCAAAGTTCATTTGGAGAATAAATTTTCAACAAAAGCCTAATAAGGGATATTTAACGAGTTAGGTTAGGAGTAGTGATTATTGCACATCATTATGAGCATTTAACTCTCGATAAGGTAAATCAGGCGGTAATGTGATTATATTAACAACCCAAAAGTGCCAAAAGTGACGAAGGATGTTTTGTGGAGTACAATAAAAAAAAATACGAAATCTACGAAGAAATACGAAAGTGACAATCTAACAATAAAGAGTAATTATTATTGAATTGTTAAGTTTATCTAAAGGGTCAAAAGTTTATAAATCGTGCGTTTTTCTAATAAATAGTTTTGTCGCACACGCAGCGAACACCACAGTGTTCCGCAATGTTCCGTTTTCGGGCCACCAACTACGAAAAGACATTACTAACCCAAACAAGACAAATAACGTGTTGGCATTTGATAAATGTGTGTTGTTCCAGAGTTCAAAGGATCCCTAGCGATCAGAGACCACCGTGACACACTTTGGTTAAATAAAACATAAAATTTTATTAGACTGCTTATCAAAATTCAAGCCGAACCTACTGGAGTGCAAAACCGCAGCGATCAAAGCAGCCGACCTGAGTGATATACCGACAGGGCGTCTTGGGCAACTTGTGATCGGCCAAAACTGGAACTATTACGATAATGCGATATTGTTACTTGAATATGGATAGGCGAAAATTATGCCATTAGATTCAATTGGTGCAACGGGAATGTTCCGTTTCCTGTATATGGATGGAATGGAAAACGTGTTCTTTGGACCAGATCTCGTACAAACTGCTTTGCAATAATCCCTTTGTCATGAGAAAGTTCTAGATTCTAATGAAATAAGCATTATTCGTTCCCCTATCTGCATACATGTACTGCCAGGATTAGAAAAAGTAGTAGTGAAATCCCACCAAATGCAATGGCCGTTTTGAAGATAATATGGAGATATCAATTAAAATTTACACAATCATTACGTGTCAAAAACAATGAATAAATCCGTCGAGACCCAACGAAGTTGCGTATTCCGAATCACTCTGGCATTTGGCATTACCAAAACGGGCACTGAAGAACACTGGGCATGAGGCCATTCATGTGTCCATCACGTCACACGCGGTACACAAAAGGGCCAGACGAGTGTGTCTGTCAGAGGACCAGTCAGTCTGACATTTACGGGACTACTTTCCAATTTGTAGCGGGTTTGATAGATACACTGGTAAATAAAGTGTCATCAAACTTATATTTTGTGAATTGCTTGTTGAAGAAATTGTTTGTCGTATTTGATATCATGGTTTGCTTTTCCCCTATTTTGTCAAGGTCATAGGATATCTATGTAGTACTAAATTAAATATATTATTTCAACTATATGATTTCCTGACGTTACCGCACAGCCCTAGTCAGTTTAAATAAAACCCACCATCGCTCAAGTTAATATATCAAAGTGAACACGAAGAATGAATGTCTCGTGCTAAAGCTTGTGGTTTTTGGGGTCGAAGCAGATTTGCATTCTAGCACGATAGCTTGGAAAGCTTGCTGTAAGAAATAGTCACTCATTAGTTAGTTGTTATCGTTGTTGCTTCTTCCTTATTGGGATTCAATAAAAGATGATTTCACGGAAGGATAAAAAGCGCGAAAGGAGATGAAATGCGAACAAATCGGAATCCTCAATACTTTAACTATGTATACTTTTACCAAGCTCTCCACCAAACCTTTGTTTTGAAGACTCAAGGTGCGACTACAGTTATTTGATTCCAAGTATTCAGGAATTCGCCACAAACGGACCCCCACTTAGTATTCTACTCAGCAGCAAAGTATTAAATATTCATACGCCACGATATGCCAAACGCTTTCCGTGTGTTCAAGTTATTTATTTACTTTTTATTACCTACTATTCACGCACATAATGTCGTTCCGAGAATTTGGGAATTGGAGAATACAGGTACAGTAATCCATTCAGCTTTTTGATCGAATCCCTATGTCAGATGGATAAGTTACCTTTTTTCTAGTAGTACAAAGCAGAGTTCATGAAAAGGTTGATATTGAATCGTTGACTGGCTATGACTGCAGTTTCCAAATATGTTATGTGAAATCGATATTCGATATATCCTCAGTGGTTATTTTCAACTATACGAGACAAAAGGTCAGCCCAGTATTGTCTTTAGGTTAGGATAGGTGCAATATTATCTTGTATACAGTTTTATGTGTTTTATATTTTCCACAAAAGATCTATGGATGACATCAATCAGGCAATCTTGTCAGAGGGTCATCTACTTCGAAATATCTTTAGAAAGGCAAACAAACATTTATTTATTTTATTTATTTATTTATTTATTTATTTATATAAGGCACATCAACAAAGCAAACACAAACACATACAGACAAATATTACCAAAACAATCTAAGAGTTTGCCTCAATTAAAGATGCGCAAACATCAATGAATCATTTAGCAAAGTTTTTACCTTTGGAACAAACGACACAATCTTATGTAACGTCTCCATAGTAATATTGATTGGACAATAATTAAGAATCACCCATCTTATCCTTCTCCTTATTAGCCACAATCTTCCTCTCCAAGGCATCATCAGCCGGGCACCGGATCCAAGTATCCTGGCCGCTTCCTCCAAGCCCGGTTTATGAATTATGCAGAACGCATCTGCGCGTGTGTTAAGAATTTCTGATAGATTGCCAGTTGATTTTTAATATACTGGGGAAGTTGAGGTTTTTCTGTGGTTATGACGACTAGGGAATTCAGAGGACTATTTCATTGTATGGATTCCACACTTGATTATTTTAATAGGGCTTGGGGAGTAGGAAGTATCATCATAATAATGGAAGTTTGTCTGTCGCAACCTCGCCTTTTAATTCTGCCGAAAGATTGTTCGGTTCGATGAAGTCGTGCATTATCTGACATTTTCAGCAACTCATTCAATATTTCGTTTCAAGAAGTCTTATTTGCTTCAAGGCGTTTTGCTTCAGCTTCTAAACCAAAATGTCAAAGAACAAGACAAATGTGGTGGCAGCACGAACTACAAAAAAACTTTTGCAATAACCTAGATTCTACAGATCACGAAATTCATCGAATTTTCTTTTTTGGTCTAAATAGTCTATAATTATAGATAATTATAGTCTATAATTATAATTTGTCACAAAGCGGAAATGTTTTAAGATGACCTTGTCAAAATTCATAAAAAAAGTCAATCATTCACATTTCCAAATAAAGATTACTGTCATTTACAGAAGCGCTTTTTATGCAAATACCGGAGACAAACATAATATATGACACTGACACTACATTTTGTAAGTGTTATGCAAATATAAATACTGCGGATAATCAGCAACAGCGAGCGGTTTCCCAGAAGCAAATGAAAGAAAACAATCAAATCCTAGCTCAAGGTTAAAATAGACTTTGTTGTGTGTGATGCCAATTATTTGTATTGTTTTGACGTTAAAATGTTAACTAGTACCGAGAATTAATACTAACTAATAGTAACAACAAAACAGAATTTCAGAAGTTAGGCCTAATGTCGCACGAAAAGTGATATTTACAAGAAACTAATTAACAATACTTACGCAGATTGTTTAGTCACTGTGCTTAGGGAAGGCTTAACGTATCAAGACTTTAGGAAAGACAATCATCAATCCATGCACTTAACTCGATTTCAAACTCAATCAGAAAACACTACCTAGCTCCAATCCCAGGCGAATTAACTTAGTTTGGTCCTTCGAACCGGATATGAAACGGCTGGAAGCCATAACACGGTGAATATTGCACGGAAAAGCGGGAAGGGAAGCCAAGGGAGGGGTGCGGAATGTGGGGCTATTGTTATCTTCTTTGCGCGGCTGTTGGAAATGCAATGCGGTGAAAGGGTGGTTGGGAAATAAGGATACTGTTTGGTTAGTGTCCCGTGTTGGTATTCGACAGGAATTAGGGATACTGAGATGTTAGAGAAAATTATGTTTTGGGGAAATATTTGAGAATATCTGGCGAACTGTTATTGGGCAAGTAACATCTCCGAAAAAGGCGTATGTATGTATTATTTCTTGGAACAATGTTTATTCGATACTTATTTGAAGAATCATAATGAGCCAAATCTATTAATCAAATCAGAACATGTACCTTAAACCTGAATGCGTGTGTCAGAGAAATCCGATAATATTCAGGAAACATTGCAATATTTGTAAGGAAAGTGATATTTTGCAAATGTACGAATATTCCATAATATTTTCTCCCGAAAACTATTCATAATTACGGGCCAAAAAACGCGAATCTTGATTGAGAACAGTCCACCCATCTATGTATGTATTTACCTACTTTATATATATTTGGAGTAATTGTCATAATAAGAAAAATATATCCTGCCAAAAATACGTAGGTAATAGACCACTTTACATATTATGAAGACCAGTCGTAAAGCTGATATATGTGACTTCTCAAGTGAAAAGGGAATGTGGAAATGTATGGATAGGAAATACTATGAAGTTTTCGTTGAAAGTGCCAAAGTTTTTATCTTTCTCTTTGTGACGCATACTCTTGCTAGTATCCCGTCGGGTTTTTGATGATACTGAGAAAATCGAGACTGAGTCATCGATGATATTGTGGAGTCCATCAGTCACCAACACTCAGTTATTTCTGGGATGGGAGAACAGAAGAACGACGATAACAGTAGCATATATAAGTACATGAAATTGGCATCTCTATTCAACCTAATAATAAGAAACGGAACACGAAAAGTTACCATTAAATATGCACATGCAGAAAACTACATTCCCACAACTGCAAGATCTCAAAATAGGCCCCTCAAAGGAAGATCCAACTGTGAGGATAGATACTGTACTAGTAACATCAGAGTACAGATACTCAACTCCCTGAACTCAATGAAAATTCCTGCTAAGTTTTTGAAAGCATATTTCCAATTCCACGCGAGCTGCAATATTCAGTGGGCCCCACCAGCTGCTAGCCGGCTTGGCAGATGATACTTCAGGCCGCTCCCGATGGTAGAGACCAAAGGTTAATAGTTAATAACTGAACGGCGAAAACTTCGGTCTATTACTTTAACCTAGCCTAGTAGACTCTACCACAGAAGAGATAATAGTACTCCGTAACTCTACAATACAACTCGACAAACATATCTTCTACTAGGAGATTAGACTGTTAAATTGTCTTTTGTGCTTCGATTACAAATAATAACCGGCCAAGTGCGAGTCGGACTCGGGCACGAAGGATTCCGTACCATTATCTATAAAAAACCGCAAAAAAAATCACGTTAGTTGTTTGGGAGCCCCCCTTAATATTAAATTTATTTTGTTTTTTAGGATTTGTTGTTATAGCGGCAACAGAAATACACCATCTGTGAAAATTTCAACTGTCTACCTACCACGGTTCAATAGATACAGCCTGGTGACAGACAGACAGACAGCGAAGTCTCAGTAATAGGGTCCCGTTTGGCACCCTTCGGGTACGGAACCCTAAAAATCATCTGTTTATACGGTTTTTCTGGAATTGTTATTTCAAATGAGGAAATCTAAATACCACTTTGCCGTCAGTCTGTCTGACAAGAGCCTATGAAATAATCATATTTGTTAACTTAGAAAAACGTGTATTTTTTTTTGTTATTTTCGCTAAATTGCCTCCTTTCAACTATGGCCGCGTACTTCCAAAGTCCCAACTCACTCAGCGCGTAATTAATTTACCGACTGAGTGCCAACTTCCGAAGCTCGTGTATTTTTAATTGCATTCTCGCCTGCCTGATAGCCTGTTGGGAGGAGCAATAGACTCTTAATTGTTACGCTTTATCTCTATTATACTTTGGGGCGACTTTTCAGTTTCCAGTTAAACAGACAGAATACTTTTTCTGACATTTAATTAATTTGACATGGCAAATTCCTCAGATAGACAGTTAAACCTTCTACAATATACCTAAGCCTAAAAATCTCTAGAAATAACCAGGGCAGTGCATATTGGTAGTTTACACACTGCGCAAAACGTTAAACTATACAACCAAAGCCTATATCCTACTAATAAACATTAAATACAACTCGCTGCACTAAACAACCGATAGCCAAATACCCGGCGGGGAACGAAGGCGATATTTTCGCGTAATGACAGAGTTTTACATGTTTATTCTAATAGGCTGTTTGTATCTGCGCCGGCGCCGCTAACGGGGCGCCGCCCACGCTAGTCGCGGACCAAGTGGACTTGTGAAGTTGAACCTTCGTAAAAGTAAATGTCGATGTCCTGTCAGATAAAATTTAATCTACAATTGACACAACTGGCGCCACAGCGTAAGAACGTTTTGAACAGTAGAACGAAGTACGCTGGCGTCAAACTCTCGCCAGCGTAAGTACGTATTGGACAGTAGAATACGAAGTTGTCTTATTAAACTAATGTACCCTATTTAACTGTACTTTTAATGTAAGTATATTTTTTTTAAGGCAAAATTAACTATTTCTATTCTATTCTATTCTAAGTACGCTGGCTTCACGCTGGCGCTTGTGAATTGGATTCCGGTTTTAGTAGAATACCAAATATCTCGTATTGAAGTTTGTGCCAGGCTTGTCGTATGCTTGTGAACTTACTAGAATTCGGTCAGTAGTGGAGAGGCACTATAAGAAGAAAGGGTACAAGCACTTAGTACAGTGGGAGCCAACCCCGTCGAGGGTGCAAGATAATGCGCGTGCGATTGCCCAGGCGCCACCGGCCGGCCCCTGACAGATGACTGGCTGGCAGCCTCGCCCCTCACGACACTGCGGATTGTCTCTATGATAATTCTGTGGTTTCGTGGCAACTCGTGTCATGTATGAAATGTTATTGAGTTTTTGAGTGGTTAGTGGGTGGTCGAGACGAGACTGACGAGGAGAATTTATTTCATAAGTGCGAAGACCTGACCGCCTGAACCCACTGGAGTGGTTCAATTTAAACACCACCGACATATTCCGAGCAGCCGCAACATCGGTCACAAATAAAACAGCTATAAGAGATAGACGACAACCGACAGGAGATGTTTTTTGAAGAAGTGCAAATATACACGTTGGTAATACTGGGAATTACTTTGATAAGGCAGGCCTAAACGGAGATGGCGGGACGATCTCGGCAAGTTTTTGCCGGGGTGGCCGGAGATGGCAAGGACCAGGGAAGTGTGGACGAAAGGGGGGGAGGCCTTTGCTCAGCAGTGGGACACCTTAGTGGCAAAATAAAAAATATATACTTTGATAAGGTAAATCATCATCATCACCGTGATCACTGCCCATGTCGACCTACTGCTGGGCAAAGGCCTCTTCCTCATAGCACCAATTCTAACGGTCCTGTACGAAGCGCATCCAGATATCCGTCCAATTAATGATATGGTTTGCTGGAAGAAATCTCTTATTAGAGATACGCTCGCCTGTACACGTTTTTTTTCTATATTCAGATATTTGTTTTTCATGTGTGTACAATCAATAAATTACGATATCGTCAGAGACCATCAGACAGTTTGCAGTTGCAGGCTACCCAGTCCACCTTGGCCACCACTTTGATACCGCCTGCCATAAGTTACATTTAGAATTGAGTAGCATTTGTGAAGTCTATTATTATCGGAGGTTCATCTAAATGATTTACAACCGCACTGAAGCGCGTAAATTCCTCGGGAACACCCATGTTTGCGCTACACCAATTACTCTCCAATAAACAAACATTGGCGGCTTGGCGCGGACGTTTTTACGAGTCGTAGTACAAACGGCCGCATGTCATCGTTTAAACATTAATGTCTCGAATAAAAGTGCCCATTGGACAGAGCATTAGAGATGGTGTGTTGCCACTTTGTACTATACAGAGTAATATGGTTTATGGGATGACGGAGGACCAAAGTAGTGACCAAGGGGAGAGATACTGCAGTGGGCAGAAAACCAGCCTGATGGTCCGAAGATATTATCAAGTCGACATAAACATGACAACATAGTGTCACGCCTTTTCCCATACGGGGTGGCAGAGGCACTACAGCCAGTTGTCAAGTCGACAATATACAAGGTGTAAATGAATTAACGCCAAATGAGAAACTACTTTGTTAGGGACATCATTCGGTCTGAGCAACTTTCATTATGAAACCTATTTGATCAGGGCATCTTTACACTTCCCAGTCTATTTTGGCCTGAGTGGGTCAGCTGATTTGTATGGAGAAGTGAAAAATAAAGTTTCTCTGATCAAATCGGTTTCATAATGAAAGTTGCTCAGAATGATGTCCCCAACAAAGTTGTTTCTCATTTTGCGTTAATTCATTTACACCTTGTATAAGGTTGTTCCCGGGTCTTAGATGTTTTTGACGTCGCTGTTTCAGGACAGGGTATCCTCTATCCTAGTGTGGGGCCCAAAGCAACGTATGTATCTGTGTGTGTGTGTAAATATTGAATGGTTAGTTGGAGACCGTGGAATCGATGCGGAATCGAGTTGTGTGTGGAATGTAGGGCGATCTATTTCCAGAATTGGAAATACATACTTGTATGTAATGCGGCGGTGGATTTTATGCATTTTACGAGTCCCTTGGTTCGGTAGTTTGTTTGAATACTTCCGAAATTGGTCAAACGAACAAATCTGTTAGAAGAGTCGATCGGTCCCTGAAGGATACTGATTTCATATCGAGAATATCGTTTTCCCGCCCCCCCCTAGCATGCCCCGCGCGACTGGCATTTACCGCGCGTTTAACATCATTGTCTTTGTTATTATGAATCGCGAAATTTTGACGCTATAAAATACGCTATAAACGCGAGACGTTCAATGACACATCATAGTTCAATGACACATGTCTTCTTCAAGTGTATTTACTCTACACCAGTGCAGGTTGGTAGCAAGTCTTGATTACTTATTATACCCCTCGATTCCTAGCCAGGCGGAACAAGTCTTCGCCACAGATTAATAATCTTCGCTCCTGATGTACGGGTAGAGAGAGACGGACGAGCTAGACAGAGTAAGAGTAGTAGAGAGAATAGAGAGAGCAGAGTAAGCATGCTATGCTATGTATCTACCTAATGGTTAACGACACTAGTCTAAGTTTTTAAAGGGTCTTGTTTCGTTATTGGCATTTCACAATTTGTATTAATATTTTTTCATTTTACGTTGTAGACTGCTGTGAAAAAACTAATAAATATACAAATAAATAAAGAGATGACGAGTGAAAGTGACAGACTCAACTGTCTACTCAGGTGAGCTCTTACTTTCATTAATACTTTGTTATTGTGTGCTCTTCATTAGGCGTTAAACTAACAAAAGAATTAAACTGACAGCTTGATATCCGACAGCTCCTGTTCAATTGCCTTTGCTCTTAATTTTTAACGCGATTTTCTAAATTGATTAGCTGTTACGCCTGTGGAATCCCTCACATGGTAGTCGGTCGGGTACGCGACAAAAATTTATAGAAAATCGTTCAAGTTCATTTTTTTATTGACCATAAAATCATACAGATTGCTTAGTCAACGTCACTATAATATTAATATTTTTTGTATACCACCGCCCGTTCAGAAGTTGTAGGCTTAGGGATTGAGAAAAGAAGGGCAAGAAACCCCCCGTACCTCTTTTAAAATATGTCTGCGCCTTAAAAATACAATGTTTGTAACGTCTTGATTGTACGGCCTCCACGGCACAGGTTTCACCTAGTGTGGAGACGATAAGTAACCTTATGTAAAACGCTTTTTAGTGAATAATGGATTTTGTATTTGTATTTGTATTCTGCTAAGTCTAAGGAAATACACCTAAGAGAGACCTACTGACTCCATCCATCCATCGCCCGCCCCTCTTTGGATTTCTGTGCGCTGAGATGGTAAAGACCACGCAGTTTTGTCATCTAAATATTCTTTTATACTGGAATATAATAAGACTTCTTTAATAGACCGCAAATCCTTGTACACTATACAGGATAGCCGTTTGGTTAAAACAATCATTTTGAGCGGTAGTTCAGAAAGGACGTGAAGGACGTTCCAAGTATTTCCTTCAGACATTGCACTGCCCCTCCCCTAACTGTACGTCAAAACTACCTCGCTCACTCCGAGAGGTGCCTACGCAGAGACTATATAATTATATCCAATTGACTGCGCCTGCGGGGGAATGCGGCTCGCCAAACGTTTGTTGTATTCAACAAACGTTTGTTGTATTCAACAAACGTTTGTTGTATTCAACAAACGTTCGCATACGCAACCTATATACGATGACGGGCCGTCAGACAGTTTCGCAGCGGCTGACCAATCACAGCTCTCTTACCTCGTCCCCCGCCGCCCGTAAATTGGTGAGTTGTATTTCAAAGGAAAATGTATGTATGCGCTATCCACTGTATAAGTGCCCCCTGTGCCTACGTGACCCGCCGCAAGTGTACCAGCACATCACAACAGGTCCACTTGCGTGCAAGAAAGCGGGCCCCGTCCGCAGTTATTTACGTTAAGAACGCATAAAACTCGATCCAAGTTAGGTCTCAGGTTTAACAACCATGGAGGAAGAGCAGTCCGCACAGGAGAGACTTCTCTGTAACTTTATGATAGGAATTATTTTCGAGGATACATGCTAGACCCAGTGTGGAATCAACTGGAATCTAACGGTAATCTGGGTTGTACCTACGTAAGTATTTGTTTCATTATTTATTTATTTATTGCACACAAACAGTTGCACAGGACAGGACAATAAAAAAACATAGAAAAAGTGTACAAAGGTACAAACACGACACTGCCGCCTACGAACATGGGTTCCGTACCGACTATTAGAGACAGTCCGTCACTCAACATTTTAAAAGTCGGTTGAAAGAACACATCTTTCTCCACAAAAAAAAAATTAAGTACTTTTATTTGATAGGTATATTGAAAAAATTAAAATTATTTATTGAGCCAAAGAATATCTTATAACTAGGTAATTACATTATTGGATTAGAGTAGGCTTCTTGATTAATGATTACATTACATATAATTTAACATATTTATATCCATAATTCTGGTATTTATGTACATATTGTTAAGTAGGTTATTGTTGTGCACTTCTACCTGTTGATAATTGTTTCCTCTCCATCCTAGGTTTGCTGGAAGAAATCTCTTACTACAGATTAGCTCGCCTTTGTCATGTGTTCCCCACTCCATTGTAAAATGTGATATTTTGTGCAATAAAGTATATTGAAAGGTTTGTTGTTATTTCGTATTATAACTTTTTGTTTATTTTTCTGGGAAGAAAGTAAACAGGTTGATAACTCCGTTTACTCTTTCAAAAAAAGTTCACGTTTATCTACATCCTAACTAACTTGGCATAATGGAAGTGATTTCGTATTGTCAACTTTTTTCTCAATTATAATAATAATAATAATAATCTTTTTATTTCAGGTATAAAACCCATATTGACAAATACCTTAAAACTAGAGATACATAACATTTTATGAAACTAACCTAACTTAACTTAAGCCTAGCTAGGGATTTTCTTCCTCGTCGGTCTCGCCTCCCTATAGCGTCGGTACACGATGCCTTCTGGCCAATAGTCCTTGGCCAGGAACATCTTCTTGAGTTCCGCCGGCACCCGAAGCTTGAACGACAGGAAGTCCTTTGGTCTTTTTGACTCTAAAGGACTTATCTGTAGCATCACCGTCTTCTGACCGCATGGCGGAACCTGGACTTTCTTAATCCTTTCCTGGATGTGACGCTCAATGTCCTCTTTGGTCATATTCACGTCGAGCCTGGAAAGGTATATCTGCGCCGTGGGAGCGGCAGCTTTGAGGCTGCACTCGGCGGCGGGGGCGGTGCCACGCTGATTGCGGCTGCGTCTGGAGCGGCGCTTCCTGTTTTGAACCAGGATAAATCCGTCTCCATCAACGGTCGCATTCGGCGGGCCACAGGCGGGCCTGGCCGGCGGCGCGCGCGGCGCAGCCTGCAGCTTCTGTTGTTCAGCGGCGGGCGGCGGTGTGGGGCGCGGGCGGCGGCGGCGGGTACGGCGGGACACAGCAGCATACGTGTCTTTCTGGGGTTCCAGTGTTTTGGATGAACCAGAAGAGACCGCATCAGGTGTTGGTCGACTTGTCTTCGTGACGACACGAAGCGGCGCGGTGTTCGTCAACGCGGGCTTAGCAACCCGCGTAACTGGGTCAGTCGCTAGTTGGGCATTTTTGCTGACCGGCGCGTTGTCGTCACGCGCGTCGGCTATTCGCTGCGTTGACAGCGAGGTATCAGCCTGACGCAATACTGACAACTCACGTTTGAGGTCAGCGCAGATGCCTTCCGAAGCCTCCAACTTGCTTCGGATTTCCGTGACGTCAGCCTGCAGCCGCACGATGTCCTTCAGCAGCCGGGTGACGTCGATGTGGTCGAATGTCACCGGCGGCAGCTTGTGGAGGTCGCGGGCCACGTAGGTCGGGACGTCGTCGGGTTCAGTCTCCTTGAACACCCGGAAGATGTCCTGGAGATCCTTCTTCCCGCTCGCAGCACCCCTCCGCGCCACAAGGCGCACGCTGGTGACGGCGGTCTCTTGCAGCACAGTCTTGGCGGCGGCGATCTC
>OY735269.1:10384993-10551251 GCA_963457715.1 Argyresthia albistria | reverse complement strand
ACACAATTGTGCCCACTTTTAGCCGGTTTTTCAATACCTACTCTAGTATGCGTGACGGGGGCGAGTCCATATCGCCGCAGCTATGCGAGACGGGGGCGAGTCCAAATCGCCACAGCTATGCGTGACGGGGGCGAGTCCATATCGCCACAGCTATGCGTGACGGGGGCGAGTCCATATCGCCGCAGCTATGCGTGACGGGGGCGAGTCCATATCGCCGCAGCTATGGAGTAATGAAGATTTCTTCACGATGTTTTCCATCACCGTTACTTATCTTATTGATACATAAAATATTGCATGGAAGCCTACATACATCTCTTTTGAGAGAAATTAAAATATGTATTCCACCAATTCTTCAGAGGTCTACCAGAAAAAAAACTACATTCGAATTACCATTGTATAGAACGCAAAGAGCTTATCATGAACCGCTTCCTAATATGTGTCGTCTCTACAACAACTTATCTAATAAACACGACTTGGACATCTTTATGAAACTGTCAACCTTCAAACATAAAGTTCGAGAATCTTTGGCTAATTTACCTAATTAATTAATAACACTCAATAAGCGGTTTGAGCATAGTACCTTTAGTTATTTTTCTTTCTTTTTTTAGTTTTTACTTATACTTAAATACAAATAAATACACTGTCCACAAATAAATACACTATCCACAAATAAAAAATGCTGTCAAAACACCCAGTAGGATATTCTACATGTTTATAATTAAGATGTTTATATTAAGAAACGCAATGTATTATATCTGTTGTGTTTTGCAATAAATAAAATAAAATAAAATTCAGCATCGAGATTCGAATCTACGTCTCCTGAGTGAAAAGCAAGGCTGAAACCCAATAGACCAATATATGTCAAAAACGGTCTATTAAAGAAGTCTTATTACAGTGTAAAAGAATATTTAGATTTCAAAAATTTATTTATTTATTTATAGGTACCATTTTATATTTGTGCCATTACAGCAAACGACATGACAAAACTACGTGGTCTTTACCATCTCGGCGCACAGAAATCCAAAGAGGGGCGATGGACTGAGTCAGTACGTCTCTCTTCGGTGTATTTCCTTAGACTTCAGTAGAAATACACAAATTTTTATTTTTTAAGACCCTCACATATTTTTAGAGTTTGTTGCCCTTCTTTGCTCCAGCTCTAAGCCCACAACAGCTCGAACGGGCGGTAGTAAGTATACAAAAATATTAATATTATATTGACGTTGACTAAGCAATCTGTATGATTTTATGGTCAATAAAAGAATTTTGACTTTGACTTTGACCACAGAGCTCGACTGCCACCATTTTGCATGGCTTGCCCATCGCCATCGTCGCTATGAAAATATAAAGGTTTCCTCACTACGACGCGCAAACATGAATTACCTATAAGTCAAACCCAGTGGTCACTGGAAGACTGAAGACTGTGTGCATTTTAGACTACGACACTTCCGCCCCCCCCCTCGCTATTTCTGTTGCACTAATACATGTCATCAATTTATAGCAACCGCGATGACAGTTGCGTGGGCGCAGAAATAGCACCGAGATTACAGCCGCGCGGCCCGAAATGCCTCCATGGGGATGGAGATTATTGAAGATTGCTTAGAAGTCCCGTGAATAGCGTTTGTAGTGAATATAGGTTTTCTTTCACTGTATTAAATTACCTAGGTACTTATAGCCGAATTCACAACGTGCCTTCCAATGTCATATCGATCGATAATTATAAATAAATGTTAAATGTGTCGGTTGTTCAACCGAGCCTGTCGTCATGCTGGAATTGTCTCTCGTCAAGTATCACTCAAGTTAAAAGCATCAGTTTTAAGTTAACTTCACTTAAGCAGTCGTTAGTGCGTCCGTCCAATAGAAGTACATGACAAACATACAGGAAATTTATTACGTTGAAGGAAAGAAGGTTCAAAATCGGCCACAAAACTTTTGAAAGGGTTTGCTTGCAAAGTAAGTGCCTTTGGCGTAAGGCCTATTTCTTTTCAGTTGAATCGGTGCCAAGTTGACTTTAGTTGACACGAACCGTGGCCATATGTGGGGCAGGCATGTGAAATGAAATGAAATGAAATGAAAATATTTTAGGAAAAACGTTTGTTTAAAATATTATGACGTGCAAGTAAGTATTTTTCTTTTACATACAATTTACCATAAAAATTAGCGTATTTAAAGTTCTTAAAACTATCTATGTATTCCGATGAAATTAGTACACCAACACATAAATCCCTCGTTTAACCAAGCGTAGATAAATCAGTTCACAACAACAGAAGATAATCCCAGTTTATCCAATATGTCGGCATTAAACAAATCGGGATTATTCTATCCACCACACTTGTGGAGGGTTTCCTTTACCGAATTTAAACATATAGGTAAACTAAACAGTTATACAGGCAAAAATATGCTACAAAAGTCATTTAACGAAAGACTTTGTAATTTTTGGCAGCGGTATTTTACAATTAATATTAATGTTTCATATTTCATGATGACTGAATCAAATATGCCAGTGCCAGTGATGGACCTTAACAACATAATTTCCGCTCTCCACCATGAAGCGTCGATTACGCAAAACGGATTCAACGACTTTTAATGGAATTGGATCCGAGTAATAAACCAATTACACTCCACTCAAGGTCCACTCAGCGGGGTTATCACAAACATGTGAACCTAACGGAAAACTATTATTTCAGTATCTCTTATGGATAGAGACATAATGATCATTGCAACTGGACTCGCTCATTCTTTCGATCCGTCAAACATTCGTGATCGGAACTCTGGCCTTTATTTCTTTATCGATAAGAGTGACATCTCGATGCTCTTTGCTCTAGTCGCACAAAAGTTCGTGCTTCGCCTACAGAACAATTTGAACCAAATTGGGAATTTCGTGTGGTCAAGGTTCCGTGGCAATTAGGGTCTAGTACATTATGTAAATGAGGCGAGGGTTGCGAAACGTTATGCGACCATTAGAATGGATTGGCAGCTTCATTTTGTTCTCTCTGCGATGCCTTTGTGTTAGGAGGACACTGAAAGCGGTTCCAGAAGCGTGACAACGATCCTTTGGCAACCGAGTAATAAAGATGGTTAGCGGTTGAGCGGTTTTAAATAGTTCGGCTTCACCTTCCGAATTATACACAGTGACATTATTTAAGCACCCCTTGCTAAATTGTGTAGTAAACTCAATTCATCAATCAACATTTTCTTTCATATACTAGGAGTAAAAGGTTATAATTAAGTTGATCATTCGACCCATAAAGTTAATTCTTAATTATTTTACGTCCCTGCAGCACACACGACGTAGCTTTACAGTATTACTCGTATTGATATTGAAGTAATCTGATATTAGAGAAAGCGATTCATTCAATAAGACAAAAAAAAAGATCGTCATTCATGTTACCGCATGACTTTCCAATTCAAATGAAAGAACTATTGTATGAGGTTTAGATAACGGTGTTTGCTCTGAGAAAATTTTATATAAAAAGTTATTAACAATATCTTCGAGTCTACATTGTGGTATTAAATTCTAGAAAAGAGATGCGAACTAGAACTAGGTCTACCCCTGTTCAATAATAACCCACCTTTCTCATAACTTGGTTTGCTGGAAGAGATCCCTTGCTAGAGATAAGATTGCATTTGTGGATTTCTTGTACTTTGTAATTGTTTGTGTGGATTAACGAAACTATGTTAGTATAATGAATTATGTCCGACAGTTATAGTACCTATGTGTCTACTATGAATGAATAATATCAGCTCACCATAATTTTAAATAGCTGTTCCCCAGCTTTGATCATGATCCATTTAGTATTCTTACCTGCGAAAAAGAAATAACACATCTAGACAAAGGACATTAAACTGTTGTTGGGTATAAAACAATAAAAAACATATTACTGATAAGACTTCATAGATTGTAATCCCTAGTTTATAAAAATAACTGTTTACAATTTTTTGATGCCTATTTGGTTGTTTCGTTCGTCGCCGTATTCAGACTAGGCCTGACGACTGTATCAAATAAATAATGAAAGATTTAATGATTCTAAGGGAAAATATTCAAAGGATTTAAAACACTAATTTAATTTGATTAAAAACATTGAGATTAATATGATTTTCAATTAAACGAAAAATTAAAATACTGTATTCGGCCATTTTGGTCGAAACAGGAATCAGAGCGCATGACGCTGCATGACGTCATAACAATGTAAACATCATCTGATTTATGCTGATTACTCATTTGGACATTAACATGTTTACTTATGCGTGACATCAAAGCCGACGCTATGACACCTGAGAGCTTTTTTCGCGCACTATTACAAAATATTAGAAAAATGGCTTTAAACTTCGTTAAACTTTAGTTTATTACCGGAATAAAGTTTTTTTCGTGAATAGTAAATGTGTACCCACATTATGGCATAGGATTTCAAAATCTTTCTTGATGCCTATTGGCATGCCATTATGACCATTCAACCGCCTGTCTATCGAGGCCTAGCGTAGGATTCAACGAGTTAGGCTGGTTTCGTAGTCTACAGCTACAGCACACGTTTTCTTGCCAAAAGACTCTACCGCTCATAGTCATTAAGAGTGGTTTAGCAAACGTAAAGTAGACTTTAGAGGAAAATACCAAAAACGTCTGCCCACACAATTTCGCCTACAGTGGCCAGTTGTCGAAACATTGCTTGATGAATGATGTCTGTCGCAATTTGTATGGGAGTCATTTACCGCGCAGGCTCATAGTCGAGCACAAAATGGCGGAATTAGCAAAAGCCGTAGACAACACCCATTTTCCATACTTTCAAAAACTGAAAGCCACCCTAAAATGTATTAGAGCTCGTCAAGCTGAAATGACGCGCCTCACTCCTTGGTTTTGTATGACAAGTAAATACAAAACCAAGGAGTGGGGCGCGTCATTTCAGCTTAGACGAGCTCTACACCCGCTGAAATTTTCACTCGAGGCATTCCGTTTCAGGTTACCAATTCTTTTGGACTTTATCAGAATGTCAAAGCGTTACTCATAACGCCAAATTGACGAAATTTGTCAGTTCTACTAGACCCTCTCGCTCCGACTTCTATTGTTCTCCATTGTAAGTTTGTTCGGCCTATGTCCTTATGAGAGAATACCGATTAAAACTAAATTTGACACAAGCTGCGTTGTAAAGGGAGGCAGGTTAAAGTTTGCCCTCCAAGCACCAATCAGTTAAGAATACCATCATTAATTAAATAACAGACGCAGACAATAGGGACAACCAGGGACAACAGTCCCTTTAATCTCTCACAAACACAGATGAAAAGACAAATACTCGTACAAATAACTCAGTCAAAAGGCTATTGATCGTCTCCCTTGTCATTAGAACCCGCCTCATCCTCAGAACAATTCAACTGGAGCCGCCAGCCACCCGCTTCTGCCGAATTAAAATTTTAAAGCATACAACAAGTCTACAAAGTCTCCGACTTTTTTTATAACGGGAATTAGGATTTCTTTTATTTCATTGCTGTATTCTGAATTTAGTAAAGTCACGCTCACACTTACACTTATCTTTTTTTAGAACCGCAGGATCTTTTTTTGGAAGCGTATCTTTTTTGATCAACCGTCAGAAAATATCTCGCTCATTTGCATCTGTTTTTATTAAGAGTATCCCCGGAAGGCGGCTCCAATGTATATTGTTCCGTTCCGCCTAATCCCAAGATAGGAGAGCCGATCCCGAAGCAGCCTCCACAGGGATCCCGCCCTAAAACCAAAGCCCTTTAAGTAGGTTTTAGATGTTACTGATAGCCCTACAAAGAATACAGTGACGGTAGATATTCATCGATTGGGAAAATCAACGATAGAGTATCGCTCACACGTTTATAATATTTGTAAGATCTCTATTGCACACAATAAAACACACAAGACTTGGTTTCCTGGAAGGGATTTCTGGCGAGAGATAAGCTCGCGTTTTATGGTTTTATATCCGAAGGGCACCGAATGGGACCCTATGACTGCCTCCGCTCTGTCCGTACGGGTTTCTGTCTGTCTTTCCGTCATCAGCGGAATTCAGTACATTGTAGAGTTAAATTATTCACAGAATGTGTATTTCATTTCAGTTACCAAAAAAAATGAACTACCTATCTGCAATTTAAAACCAGCACAGTTTTTTTTTTGCGTTTTTTTTATACGATGGTACGGGCGCCGTACTACGGCGAAACCCATCGTGTGCGACTGCGACTCGCACTTGACCGATTTATATCATATTTTTTTGTAAGAAATTACTTTTACAATAATTAGTTGACCGAGCGAGCGAAGCGAGCGAAGCGTCTCCGTTTCAGGTTTGGGCAAAAATGCTTTCGTATGTCTGTCCGGTTGTTCTCCTCTATAGGTCGCATTTATGAAC
This sequence comes from Argyresthia albistria, assembly GCA_963457715.1. Taxonomy (NCBI): domain Eukaryota; kingdom Metazoa; phylum Arthropoda; class Insecta; order Lepidoptera; family Argyresthiidae; genus Argyresthia; species Argyresthia albistria. Next base: position 10,544,898 of record OY735269.1, on the reverse strand, counting down.
CGATTCTCGTGAAATTTTGTGAGCAGGTTGGAAAAATAAATAGAATTTTTTACTCGAGCCAGTTTTTAGATTTTTTTTCAAAATGGCGGATATATGGGGTTTTAAAATGTAAAAAAATCGCTACAACCCAAACGGCACGATGGATATTAACAAATGAGGTGTCGTTGGATTCGTAAAGACCATGAGAGTGAAACAGACTATATAATTTTAGTAAAAAGTCAATAGGTTGTATTAAAGATCGCGAAATGTAGTTTACAAAGTTATTGGTGCGGCTACTTTCATACTGCATGTACGTAACCAGGTACATTCATAAGTTTGTATGTGTTATTGAAAGAAAATTATTTGGGTTATTTTTTTATGCGTGTTAGCAGTTCAGCTTTCCCACCGACATACTCGCGAGGTCTACAGCTCACAGAGCCACTAGTAAGTATATCGTCGACCCATCTGGCTGTCTGTCTACCTACGCGTTACCTTGCTTTGATACCACATCTATTGCCTCGCATATCTTTGCTTGGATGTAATTTCATACAAACATCATACTAAAACATACATACACATATCTAAAGTCTTCACAAAATAAAAGGCCCGTTTTGACAGTTCACGCCCATGAAGTTTTAACCCCTAATGCGTAGGAAATAAAAGCCAACTGTTGCGTACAAGCAAAACGTACAAGTTGCACCTTGGAAAACCGCTTCTATTACCTACGCGTTAGGGGTTAAAACTTCATGGGCGTGAACTGTCAAAACGGCCCTTTTATATTGTGAAGAGTTTAGATGTAAAAGAAGATCCCAACAAAACATGCATATGCATATACAAAAACGCCAGTCTCGCAGCCTGCGCAGTTTATTCTACCGTAAAAAGTTGTGAGATCTAATTTTAAACCAAGTCGGTTAATTTAACCAGTATCTGTGTATGGTAGAATCTTTCCAACAACTTTATTATCGTATACTGTTAAGTACCTACCTAATTAGTTAACTAATAACATTTATAGTGATCGGATCAATATAAGACATCTTTATTTCTTCAATAATAATTAGAATGACTTGGCAATCGCACGTAGAAAAGTTGTCGACTATAGGACCGTGTGTGCAACGTAATGTACCTATTGCTCTCGCTCCGAAATAATTCATTGTTTTCTTATTAGTTAAGTTTATCTTTATTTAGAGATATGTTGTGTTGAGTAATAATATTCATTTGTGCTCTGTGTGCTATAGAGTGGTCAGTTGAGCGCGATTGCCAAGTTATTCTAATTATTATTGAAGAAATAAAGATGTCTTATATTGATCCGATCACTATAAATGTTATTAGTTAACTAATTAGGTAGGTACTTAACAGTATACGATAATAAAGTTGTTGGAAAGATTCTACCATACACAGATACTGGTTAAATTAACCGACTTGGTTTAAAATTAGATCTCACAACTTTTTACGGTAGAATAAACTGCGCAGGCTGCGAGACTGGCGTTTTTGTATATGCATATGCATGTTTTGTTGGGATCTCATTTCTTTTTGTAAGTAACTTTCCTTTTTTTCTTTTCGGGTACTATTTCTTGTGCGTTAGCTACCGACTTTCTCAAAGCCCACTCCCTATCTCTATGGGCTCTTCTCTGTGGCTTTGATGTTACGATTTGTGACAAGTCTGGGCGGTGAATTATATAAATATAAATCATACCTCAAACCAAACCATACCGCGATTCAGGAAATGCACACCTACACTCAGAGAAAAATCGGCTGACAAAGCGACAATAAATGCTTTGTTAGGTAAGTGCATCGTCGCTGCAGCTATAGGCCCATAGTGCCTGTGACATCTTTTTTATTGTTGAAATTGTTTTTTTATTTCAGCTAAAGACACGTAGATATGGTAACTATGTTAAAAATATTTAAACGGGATAACTACGGCACGTTGCCAACTTATCACCTATTATGAAGTGATGTTGTAGCAAAGTTTAATCTATCAAAATAGGCGCTGTTACTATGGCTAGTTGTGTTATTGATACGGCTAAGTGTGTTTTTGATGCGGCAGTAGCTCAAAGTACTTGTTCGTCGCAAGCGCAAACCTTTTCTCTGACTCTGCCAGTTTCAACGTGAATTTCGTGCAAAGAACACCTGTGTTTGTGCTCGTGCCGTCGTCGTGCGTGAAGAAATATGGATTTGCAGAAAATTTAACCACCAAGCAGTCATCAGCTAATTTGTATGGAGAAGTGGAAAATAAAGATGCTCCGATCAAATCGGTTTCACAGTAAAAGTTGTCAGGATAATGTCTCCTACTCCCCAAAAAGTGTTTTCACTTGATACACCAAACACTCGGTATTAAATATTTTGTTCTTTGTTGTAATCCTAGTGTGACTCGAGTAGAGATTAATATAGGTACCATACTTTTGATAGAAATGTCTTCGTTTTTTCTTTTAGGATTCTCAAATACCGCTATCCTCTTTATCATATCTTGTGCTACCCGAGTAATGTAACATTGTAGGTTTTGATCCCTTCACTTTGTAAATGGTACACTGAAAAAATTATATATTCCCCGAAGCTTCTGTGCCTTTATTATTAGAGGTATGCGTACTTTGACCGGAGTTCTCTATGTATGCACCATACGCATGTATGGTGTTTGGTGTACAAAATAACACTATGGCGGTCAGCGAATTCCCAAGAATACTCCAATGAAGAAGTCATAGTGACGCGGATTCCATAGAATTCGTTCCTTGATCCTCTGTTTTGGACGGAAACTCTATAGAATTCGCATTTCCATTGCAGTTATAGGTAGCCCTGCTCTTTGTGTCCATTTAGGTACTTCCACAGGTTGGATAGTGTCATATTAGACCATTTACGCACACATAGAAAAAATATCTCTTCTTTCTCACTCGCTCCTTCGGTTTACGCACACGACCTCTAGAGAATGCGTGTAGGCATACATTTTACTTCAGTAGCGGCACGCGTGCGCTGGAGTGAAGGCGCGTTATCTGTGACATATTTTCTCTGCTGCTACTCTTGCAACACGATATTTCGAACATCGTAAGTACAGTTTATTATATTACTTTTGCTTTGCATAGTACGGTATTAGAGGATCAGAGAGTACCTAGCTATCATTACTCCATAACTGCGGCGATGGGCTAGCTGTCACGCTAAATGGAGTATTGAATCACTGGCTGAAAGTGATCGTTTACCTACTGTATATTATATTATTTATTACTTTTGCTTTGCATATGCTATAAACGATTCAATAAGTAGCTATCATTACTCCATAACTGCGGCGATGGGCTAGCCCCCTGTCACGGAAAATGGAGGTATTAAATCACTGGCTGAAAGTGGTCACAGTTGTGCCTCTGCTACCCCGTTTGGGAAGAGGTGTGACGCTTTGTTTATTTTGTTTTTGAGTAGCTATACAAGTTCATTTATATCTGAAATTAAGTATAATTTGTTAACAGATGCCACCAAAAAGACCTCGTAGAATAAAACAAACTGACTCGGAGAGGATTCGAAAGTTATTTGAGGAGGCTTCAGAAGACTCTTCGGATCCAGAGACGGAGTCCAGCACCGACTTGCAAGAATCGGAATAATCAGTTGATGAACAAACAAACATTTACATACAGGCACATACATTGCTTCTGGCCCCACACTAGTATACCGTGTGTCGTGGGAACCAGAAACAGCGACATCACAAACATGTTAACATCCAAGACCTGGGGTTTTTTTGTCCCCAGCCGGTATTCGAACCCGGGACCTCTCGCATGGTAGGCAGATACGCAACCGCTGCGCCACAGAGGTCGTCAGCAGGAAGACCAGCAACAGGAAGACCAGTTTTCTGGCGGAGCGGTCCGGAGCAGTTTTTATGCATTCATCACGTTCTACGATACATGATCCCTTTAGTGATGGTGACGGAGAATATGGATCAGATATAGATTACAATACAATCCTAATATTAATGATAAATCTGCAATATCAGACGATGACTCAGAACAAACAAGAAGTGACATTGTGCTCGAATCCAGGAAATATAAAGAACCTCAAAACGTATCAACGTTGTCATATGATCAAATCCTGCGTAATTCACCATCTGTTATACAGCAGGTTGAACATCAGACTAATCCTGGGTCAAGTTCATCGCAGGCAAATCAAATAGATAGCAGTCACGGCATTCCTTTACAAAACAACGACATTTCGATGACTGCCACAGAGCCTATGATATCAATAGAGATTGAACAGATACTTGAGCAAGTTAAATAAGACAATAGGCTGGACAGTTCCCCCGGGCTTACTACAACACAAGCAGCTAGTACAGCAGATATTTTTTTTGGTCGAAACCATGAAGAGCCTATATCACATCAACCAAATACTACTGGTAATAATCGACGAGCACCATCACCAGTTATGGTCGACGACGTTTGGGAGGAGACTACAAAACCTATTCCAAAGTTTTACTTTGATAGTTCTGACGTTGTCCCATCAGTACCTCTGAGTAGTGACAAAACGCCTGCAAACGTACTGGAAATGTTTTTTGATGAAGAAATGTTGAAGTATATTGTAAAATGTACCAATGCTTATGGAGCTGCTTTGTGTAACGTAGAGAGGCCATATACAAGAGGATCTCGAAAACATGCGTTCAAACCAACTGACGAGACGGAAATGAAGAAGTTTCTGGGCTTGTGTATGTTGCAGACGCAAATAACCACACCAAATATCAGGAAGTTCTTCATACAAACATTCTCTGTACTATCATCCTCTGTTTCCATTTGTTATGTCAGGCAGGAGATTTGAACAAATTGCTGCGGTGCTTGTGTATAGCATGCTGTGTCACATTGCATAGTGAATTTGTACTTTCAAATAGACACGAGTTCTAAAGAGTTCGAATTCTATATCATTCGGTGTCACATCACATAGTAATTATTTCTTGCAAATGGACACGACTTCTATAGCGTTCGAATCCTATAGAATTCTGTGTCACATCACATATTGTGTTATTACTTGCGAATGGACACCACCTCTATTAGCGTTCGACTTCTATAGCATTCTGTGTCATATCACATAGTAGCCCAGTACTTGGAAATGGATACGAATTCTATAGCGTTGCCTTTATTCCCATACAAAATTATGTGTCTAAAACGCAATACTTGACATTCGGTTATCGTCCGCCAAAGAGATAAGCATATTTCAGGGTACGCATGCTCCTGGAATAATAGGCAGTAGCTTCGTGGAGTATATAATTTTTGTTCATGGTGTACCATTAACAAAGTGCAGGTATCCAGATCAACAATGTTACTTTGCTAGAGTAGCAAAATACTTTGTCATCGGAACAAAGCAGATTTGATACTGTAGCTAAGGGAAATTAGACGTAGGGACAATATACTTTGATATGATAGTTAAAGGAATTTGTCATGGGAACAAAAGGACATGAAATCCTATTGTGACATGAACAATTTTAGCATTGTAATTTCAACAGTTGTTTTATTGCTGTTACATCAATGTTGGTAAATTTGTTGCATTAGCAATTGAAGAGTAACAATAAAAACGTTGTCTTCATTACTATGCACCTTTGACGACTGTCCAGCATCAAAGCTTTTTTGTAGCAATGGCAATATTTTTTTGAGAGTGTAGCGACATCTAATGGGGAATAGCGATATTAGACAATATTGTAACCGCTTTATTAGGGTTCCGTACCCGAAGGGTGCCAAACGGGACCCTATTACTGAGACTTCGCTGTCCGTCTGTCCGTCCGTCCGTCCGTCTGTCACCAGGCTGTATCTCATGAACCGTGGTAGCTAGACAGTTGAAATTTTCACAGATGATGTATTTCTGTTGCCGCTATAACAACAAATACTAAAAATCAAAAGAAATTTAATATTAAGGGGGGCTCCCATACAACAAACGTGATTTTTTTGCTCATTTTTGCTCGATATTGATAATGGTAGCAGGTAGACGCTTAAAGTGTTCACAATATATTGAGTATATTATTTATTTAAAAAATAAATAATTAAATTAAAATTAAATTAATATTTAGGGGGCTCCCATACATTTTTTTTGCGGTTTTTTATAGATAATGGCACGGAACCCTTCGTGCGCGAGTCCGACTCGCACTTGGCCGGTTATTTAAATCATAGCTGGAACCAAACCATACCGCGATTCAAGATACACATAGCGACTAGCGACATCTAATGGGGAATAGCGATGAATCGAAGTAGTCGTGTACTGAGCTTATTGATAATTAATATATTATGAAATTGGGGCTAAAATCGCGCAATGTTTGAGTTTTCCTTGGCTTTGCAGGCTAAACTCTAACCATGCTCAAAATTTTAAGCTTGTGGGTTCGCTAGAAGTAACCTTTAGAGTTTTCATGATCGTGAATCAGTGAGTCAGTGAGTGTCAAAATTGAGGAACTTTGAATTGCTGTACCTTCAACTCTACTGGTTCAAATTTATTGAAATTTTGAGAATATGTCTTATGACATGGTGCCTTTTAGCCGCCGGAAATTCAGGTTTCTATCTTTATCCACAACGGAGTAACAGGTAGGTCAAATATGCTCTGAATGGCTTCCTGTAAAGGATGTTACTGCTGCGCCCGTATGTTTTGCTTTTTGCTCGACTTGGCTTGGGGGCGCTGCCGCGCCCCCAGATATAATAAACAAAAGCATGTATATTCGGTATTAGACGCGTGTGGGTGTAAAACAATTCGCTTTAGGCATATCGATATAGGTATTATTGTATTAGTCGAGGATAAACGAGCAGACGTATGAATTACTTACCTAACCTACTTAGCTTTAAAAAAATGGGTTCATAAAAAAACCAAGCTGGTTTTCCAAACGGGGTGGCAGAAGCAGGCAATAACTCCATTTTGCTTAGCCCGTCGACGAAGTCTTGGAAGCTGCATATATGAAGATGTGCAATGCAAGCAATGAATGAGTAGACACAGTAGCACAAGCGAGGATATTGTCAAAGTTTACTGCAGTGGCACTCATCATCAGTGATCGGAGTAGGTAGAGTGATTTGGGGTGAGTGACCTCAAACGTATATGTATTAACCCTCTGCCTTCCACAAGCAGACTCTCCATGCGACCAAATGATATTTATAGTCACCCCCTCTGACTTCCGTAAGCAGACTCTCCATACGAACAAATTTCCATTATTCACGCACCACCCTACTTCCACAAGAAGGCTTTCCATACGACGCTTCACTTCCGGACTATTGACTATGTTCAAATACCTTTTTTTTTCTGTAAGTTGGTACTACACACCGGAAATGGAGGATAAAAATCTCTACTCTGTGGTGTATGATACTTGATTGGTTACTAGAAAAAAGTTGAAGAAAAAAACATTTCTTTCCGGAGCCATCTTGCGACGCTTGTTGAGTGTAAAAACTTTCACAGTATTTTCGAGTAATATTCTATGGGAGGTCTAATAAAAGACTACAAAGGCTGATGAGGAATATATCTAGGATAAAAAGGCCATAGTTTTGGTTTCTATCTAACCTCAGTATTACGTAAAATCAATCCAATCTGTCAAGGTAAGTGTCTTTTTTCTTACTAACTGTACTTTGTCGGCCTATAAATATGTGAGACCTAAATACATGTGATAAAGGATAACAAAATAAAACAAAGGCATCAATAAAGGACTGATTTTATTTTACTTCTCATTCTAATTCTCATTAGTATTCAAGTAATCCCTCATTTAGTAAACATCGTCGAGTATTTTCGTTCGCCGCCATGACACCTCGATTTTTTATCGGCACTACGGTTGCGCTCTGACAGGTGATCTTATAGGCGCTATGGTTGGGCTCTGGCCGCCGTGTAGCGAAGGGGTTAACATGGATTGGATATGCCTCAGAGATTCCGGGTTTTTTAAATTATTGTTTTTTTTTCGGAATTTCATAATTATTACATGGAACTAAAAATATTTTTATATAAATAAAACTATTTTTTACTTTATTTTCAATCACTGTACTGACTTGTTTACCATATATTTTGCATGCACAATGCAAACTTTGCGACTTCGCGACCAATCAGAGTACAGTGTAACTATTTAGTAATCTGTGGTACAGTCTCCAAGATGTCTCATCGTTAACCTGTATGTGTGAACAATGTTTTTTATTTTTCAAGCTACTAAAACACTATTTTAATTCTAATTTGTTTAATCCTGAACCTTCCGGAAAAAGGCATATACCTACATGTTATGACTTTCATGACGTAAGTACCTACCAAAAATCACTCTACCTATTCCGATCACTGCTCATCATTCATACATGTACGCTATTTGACATATACTTAAACAAAGCAAATTGGTCCCCTAACTACATAACAAGTACCTAACAAGCCACCAAATCCGTCAGTCCGTCTGTCCGTCACGGCAGATCACTGACCCCACATTCGGTCACATTAAACGGCAGTTAACCCGTCGTAGTCATAAAACGAGCGAAGCAGGGTAATGTTTACTATCTCGGGTAGTTCATTTGAAATTACATAATGGTTGTGTGCTGTTTATATCATGTATGCACATGCGTGCTTGCGTACTGAAGTTTACTTACAACTTAGTCAGGTTCGAAGGACCATAAAAATATTCCATTTGACATGAGCATGATGCATGGATGTTTAATCTAAAGAAGGGCCTAAGAACATTATTGTACAGGTAGGTACACAGAAAGCCCAGTAAGTACGTACCAACCAAACTAACGTTCTCACTTCCATGTCATGTTGTATGTACAGTAAACACAGTAAAAATTGATAATACATCGTCAGTTTTACTACCTTCATATCATAATTCACCTCATACAAATTGCAATGCAAGCAATTAGGAAATCCATTGTAATTCTAAGACAATCCATTACATACGTACAATCTATTTCATATAGGTAAAGTTTTTGCTGGCTTTCTGGCCACAGCCGTACAACAAATACATAGAAAACTGAAATAAAAACGTAATTATGGCCTAGATAGCAACTTAGTTAATGGTTTTACTTAAGAAGTTCATTATCTAAGCTCATAATCATAAGATAAGCGTCATGCTTGGCCATGAACTCATCATATTGACTATTCATTTTATGCATTATCTTGGAAGACAGGAAATTCAGTTTAGTTATAGATATAGAGCATTATAAAGGAAGCATACTTGTTTATGTTTAGCTTCCTACCTCCTATTTACGACCGAAAAAAAAACAATTTAAAGGGTTACTCGAAGAAGCTGTACAAGACTCTTAAAAAATCTTTGTTAGTAGCAAAATTAGTATCTATCTCTACTTAAACTAGCAGCAGTAGCAGCCATTTGAATATAAACACACACTTGCCGGATCTAGTACCTACTGGTCAAATAGATCAATAGCATTGCAACTATTTGCAACCGCCGCGGTCTAAGAGGCCGCGACTAACTTTTTTATTTCTGCAGTTTTTTTAAAGGCACTGGCGAATGATCGTTATGCCGACGAAGCATAAATAAAAGCGTTTGAATAATGGCCATTGATAGATAGATGATACCGTGGTAAAAAAAAACCTTATGTTTAAAAGTAAAAACGACATTAGAGGGCAGTACTTTCCACTTACGCGATAAGAATCAGGAACAGAGTCCTAACGGAAATAGTGACAAAAGGGATGTTTTGTATAATATCTATACATTATTATACCATCGACTGTAAATTAATGAATTGTCCGACGTCCGTGCTACAACTTAACACCAGGGCCCGTATTCTACTGTACACAAGCATACCACAAGCCTGGCACAAACTTGAATACGACGCATTTGGTGTTCTACTAAATCTCACAAGCGCCAGCGAGACGCCGGCGGCGTTGGAACGGCGCCAGCGGACAGTAGAATACGAAGTAGGCTGGCGTCACGCCGGCGTCTCGCTGGCGCTTTGAGATTTAGTAGAATACCAAATGCGTCGTATTCAAGTTTGTGCCAGGCTTGTGGTATGCTTGTGTACAGTAGAATTCGGGCCCAGATGTTGCTCGTTGGGCCAAAGCAATTCAACCTACAATGCTCGCGTGGAAACAATAAAAATGACGACCTTCGAGATGACAATAGACTTTAGATATTACAGAGACAGACAATTAGACATCCTGTAAGTAGGGCAGACATAATATTGAGCTGTATGTAATAGTAGAGAGTATGGACAGCATCGCCGACCGAAAAAAACATTCGAGAGTTCATTGAGTAATGTATAACTTCCCATACAATACAACATTACAATACAAAATGTTAGAGAGAGGTTTTTTGACCAACTCGGTTCTATTTTAGGAAAACCGTAGCTTAGTGGGTCTTCCATAGCCGTTTGACCCCTGTGTTGATGTCAGTCAGTCAGGACAGGACTCGTTCATGTAATAAATTAAATTGTCAAACACAACCTACAACTATACTGTATGTATGTGGACAACTCGTCAATCATTTTAAGGGTCTCCCGAAAAGGTTACATGCTGTCCAGGGCTGTCCTCAACAATTGTTACCGACGACGAGGCCAACTGAACTGCTCCGAGTTGAGTTTTAACTACTTAATTAACATGCAGCTAACCAACTACTGGTGCAATCGTCTCAAATATTGTATTAATTGTTTCTTGCTTGTTTTGTGTGTTTAATTGAAATTGTTTAACCTGTAGATATTTTACCATCGAGTTGATCTGTTAATGGATCTCAAAAGTGGGAGAGGGAACCATCGCGGATGCTTCCTTGTCTTGTCAACCCAAGTTTGCACTCATCTGGGGGCGCGGCAGCGCCCCCAAGCCAAGTCGAGCAAAAAACATACGGGCGCAGCAGTAACATCCTTTACAGGAAGCCATTCAGAGCATATTTGACCTACCTGTTACTCCGTTGTGGATAAAGATAGAAACCTGAATTCCGCGCGGCTAAAAGGCACCATGTCATAAGACATATTCTCAAAATTTCAATAAATTTGAACCAGTAGAGTTGAAGGTACAGCAATTCAAAGATCCTCAATTTTGACACTCACTGACTCACTGATTCACGATCATGAAAACTCTAAAGGTTACTTCTAGCGAACCTACAAGCTTAAAATTTTGAGCATGGTTAGAGTTTAGCCTGCAAAGCCAAGGAAAACTCAAACATTGCGCAATTTTAGCCCCAATTTAATAATATATTAATTATCAATAAGCTCAGTACACGACTACTTCGATTCATCGCTATTCCCCATTAGATGTCGCTATGTAATTTCGTAATTTCTTTATTGTACTCACATGACAGTAAAAATAGCTTAACATGTACAAAGGCGAGCTTATCTCTAATAAGAGATTTCTTCCAGCAAACCATGTTGGGTAGGAGACGGAGATGATAGGTAAGGGGAAGAATTGCGCGTACAATAAAACTATACTAGTAGGTATAGGTAACGCCAAACAACTTGAACAAATGACCTTGCATGCGCAGAAACCATCTGATATATGATACGGACGCGGCGTGCGGAAGGAGCATCGCATCGAGCGCGCCTAGCCACGCTATTGGTAGATCAGTTTCCCGCTTTGAGTTCACGTCTCGTCGCTGCCCAATACACTTGCGTGCAGTGAAATCACGGATAAAAAATGCCTCGACGTCCGAACGTAGTTTTAAAAAGGCAAGCCAGAAAGATGGTATATGATGAGATTTCTATCAATGAAGATATTATTATGTTTTATAGGTTACGTGAAAAACGTATTTTTAGGGAATTTCAATCGTAGGTATCCCATAAAAAATCTTGTCTTTTGTCAAATCATTATTCTTTGTTAATAGACACCAATAAAGACGACAAATGTCGCTAAATAATTTACAGTTTTATTTTGATAGTCATATCCACAGACCAGACCATTAAATCTGTATAGTTCGCAGCAAATGTACCTACTTCGCGTGTCTCAAACAGTTATTGTGCACCTGTTACCGCTCAGTCCCTCATGAAAATGGTACAGTATATTTTCTCATTTTCTATCGATTGAACTAAGTAAGTATATAGTATTTGCACTAAGATTCATGCAGTATACTGTAGGTACGATTTGTTTTGAGAATTTTAAATGCGTCGTTTTTTTGGCACGTAAGTGTACATGCGCAAACTTTCCCCCACCACGTCACATTTTGCTCAAGATGTTTGGCGTCATTTATACCTATAATACATAGATATGTGTATCTATCTATGTGTATCTTGAATCGCGGTATGGTTTGGTTCCAGCTATGATTTAAATAAAGCGGTTACAATATTGTCTAATATCGCTATTCCCCATTAGATGTCGCTAGGTGTGCATTTCCTGAATCGCTGTATGGTTTGGTTTGAGGTATGATTTATATTTATATAATTCACCGCCCAGACTTGTCACAAATCGTAACATCAAAAAGCCACAGAGAAGAGCCCATAGAGATAGGGAGTGGGCTTTGAGAAAGTCGGTAGCTAACGCACAAGAAATAGTACCCGAAAAGAAAAAAAGGAAAGTTACTTACAAAAAGAAATGAGATCCCAAAAAAACATGCATACGCATATACAAAAACGCCAGTCTCGCAGCCTGCGCAGTTTATTCTACCGTAAAAAGTTGTGAGATCTAATTTTAAACCAAGTCGGATAATTTAACCAGTATCTGTGTATGGTAGAATCTTTCCAACAACTTTATTATCGTATACTGTTAAGTAACTACCTAATTAGTTAACTAATAACATTTATAGTGATCGGATCAATATAAGACATCCTTATTTCTTCAATAATAATTAGAATAACTTGGCAATCGCGCTTAACTGACCACTCTATAGCACCCAGAGCACAAATGAATATTATTACTCAACACAACACATCTCTAAATAAAGATAAACTTAACTAATAAGAAAACAACGAATTATTTCGGAGCGAGAGCAATAGGTACATTACGTTGCACACACGGTCCTATAGTCGACAACTTTTCTACGTGCGATTGCCAAGTCATTCTAATTATTATTGAAGAAATAAGGATGTCTTATATTGATCCGATCACTATAAATGTTATTAGTTAACTAATTAGGTAGTTACTTAACAGTATACGATAATAAAGTTGTTGGAAAGATTCTACCATACACAGATACTGGTTAAATTATCCGACTTGGTTTAAAATTAGATCTCACAACTTTTTACGGTAGAATAAACTGCGCAGGCTGCGAGACTGGCGTTTTTGTATATGCGTATGCATGTTTTTTTGGGATTTCTTTTGTCTTTTTAAGACCTCTTGATTTAAAAAGGGTATGTTTTTTAACTAACCTAATGATTATATTTTTATCCGATAAGACACAAAACCGGTAAGCTACTTTGAAGATTACACCCATGGTCTGAAGAGACTTACTGACCGAGCGAGCGAAGGGCTCCATTTTGACAAGATAGGAGGCCGATTTTGCTTTCGTCTCTCTCTACTCTATGTAGATGTCTGTCAGTTCCGGCCGAGGGGCCACAGTTCAAGCGATCTCCACAAAACTGCACACGGCACACGTGTTCCTTGAATTAAAGTTTTTTTTGTCGAGAGTTTTTCTCGATTTTCCCCTTGGAGTTAGGACGTGATCAATTTTTTGCACGGGATTTGAAATATATTTTTTCTGAAACCTATCGTGTGGGGCATTAAATGAAAGGGATTCAAGGGCCGGTTCTAAAAATATACTACAATATTACCTTTCGGCTACCTGTTTTCTAAAAATACAAGAAATATTTTCAAAACATACCAAGTTTGGACTCCTCGAAGTAGGAGACGGATTAGTAAAGAGGATCTGTAGAGACCATGAGAGTGAGTGAGATAGACTATAACTATTTTCGTGAAAAGCCAATAGATTTTATTTTTAATCGCAAAATGTAGTTTAACTGTTGGCGAGGTCTACTGCCCACAGGGCCACTGTATAGACGAAATTGGAGTTCAACGAACTGTTCTCTTTTTCGCCATTTTTGGCGGTCTGCGGTAAAATAGCTCAAATTATGAATATTGGAATGGGGCCCAGTGAGAGATATAAGGGGGTGGAGGGGGACCAATCAGTTTCAATAAGGAAAGACAGAAAGGACGAGAAGGAACAACCAATTTGTATGGGACACTGTTTAAATTACCTACATACAGAAAAGGAGGGACAAATCCGAAGATTTGGCAAAGGGACATCAGATCGAAATAAAGGTTGGATAAGGTGACATCAATGTATTCACTAGCTCAAATGGACCAAAATTGTGGAAATGTGGCAGTAGATATTACTTAGGTACCTACCCTAAACTAAACGTTAATTATATCATAATTTCTTTATTGTCATACAATCAACACACAGAAGAAAATATAAATAGTGTACAAAGACTCTTTAAAAAAAAACGCAGCTACAACATATAGAGATAAATAAGTAAATCATACTTGTGTCATATTCATTTCTATCTCCCATTTAAACTGGTTCAACGGAATCCGCACGTTTGATTTCACACTTGATTACCGTTTGCCGTTTTTCATCGCACACAATTGTATAAAATGGCGAATGAGGCTGTTCTCATGTGAGGTAGAACAACGATAGTACAACATGGCTACTCTAACTGTGCATCTCGCCGGTACCAAATAACCTTATAGAGTTGTAGAAATCCAGATGCACAAATGTCGGGACGTGTTGTACAACTTATCGTTTGTGTGAGATGTTTGTATGAGCTGTATTGTTGATGTTATTGAGCAATCAGCTGCGATTGAAAAGAAAAATATCTTATGATGTCGGTTTCAAAAGCAGGAAAATTTTATCTTTCACAGCACACAATGCGTGAAGTATTTCTTATCATAAGAGTGATTTTATCGTCAATTCATTATATGACTAATGTGGCCATAAATATAGCTATACTTATCAGAGTATGCAAAATTAGGTAGCAAGTTTCAAAGTAATGTATGGAAATCGGCGGAAGAACAGACTTTACCAATTGCAATAAGTTCGAGATCTAACAACATGGGAACGGAGCCAAGAGCTGTTACATCAAAACTCAATACCTCTAAGACACGACTACCTTAGGCCTTGGTCTCCTATTTAACGCTGAACGCGACGTCCGACTTCAGCGTCAACGCTTCAACAGGTAGCCTATTTGACATCTATACATACTCGGTTCGTTCATTCCTTTATCCCTTTGGACTGTCTCTGTTCATTCCTATAACGGTACCAACACGGGTTATGATAACCCTTATCCCGGGAGCCGGCAAATAATTTTGTTTGGTTTTGAACTTTATTACCAACTCACGGTTGAAAATCGCGGGCCATTGATTTAAGGCTAGATGCTTGATTAGTGCATAATTAACTATTGGCAGTTTCTTATTGCTAATAAGTATTTTTTTCATTGCAGATATAAAAAATGTAAGTAATGGTTTTGAACTAGCAAAAAATAACCCACTCGCTGACTACACTGTAGAAAATCCTACCATAATACCTTGCGAATTAATGTTCGTTTACACTCTTCCAATCCAACCATCTTTTGGCTGAGGTTAGTGACGTTTACAGCTATACGCAACTTAATACAACGAACCTGTCATCAAAACAGACCTTTCGGAGCGATTTATTGATGCCACAGTCATTTGAAGAGATTGTCATTGGTGAAAATTTAATTTGAAAGAAATCGTGATAAGTATGTCAAAAGATAGAGTCGGGTTACAGGGCTACGCCTTGAGATAAGGCTTAGTCAAGGGACTGTCAAGTATTCAGTGTGTCATGGAGACCACTCCAGTACATTTGTAATTGTATGCTGATATTGTGACGCAGCGTGAATCGTGAAGCTGGACGCGGCCTAGAAACGTAAATAGGAGACCATAGCCTAACAACCGTTCTCTCCGTTCTTACGTCCCAGATATAAAGCTCATTTTGCTTCACACTGCGGTTAGTGGTTGGCCACCAACTTACAAGATTAGCACTAACTCTCGATGACTCATCAAATATTGGCCAGTTCGGTAACCTCTCATCTCTAGGGTCCAATTTCGCATGGCAAATTGTTTTGCCGGCAAAGATTAGTACTTGAGATTTATCGCTACATATCTTGTATGCTATTTGCTCAAACTTGGGTAACTAGTTTTGTAATGAGTGAGTTTCGTTAGGGTACTTCCTGTTATCGAGCACAAACGCAGTAGTTCACTAATTCTAATCAGCAAAACCTACACGGTACTGAAATTGACGCCAGAGTGGAAATAATAACTCTGTAAAAGATTTCAGTTCAGCAACGAGGCAGTATAGTATTTTCAAACTCCGATTTTATTAAGATTTATTTATTACGAGCCTACTTTGTCTTCCATTTTATCCGACCCTGAGAGGTCTCCCTCCAGTCCTTGTCCCGCATAGACCCACCCAACTCATCAGTCTATTTCTTCCTGGGTCGGCTACGCCTTCTCTCCGCATTTTCTGGGAGCCAGTCTGTGGCTCTCTTAGCCCAGCTAATTTCTAATTCAGCTAATCTCTAATTCAGCTAATCTTGATTAAGGTTATTTAGAAGTGTTGAAGTGACGTCTCTGGAATAGGTCTCGAACCTCGGATGTGTCGTGTTCTTAGTTTCTTTCGCCCTATACATACACCACAGACCACAGCTCAGACCTTTAATTTACAATACCGTGTGCGAGGCTGAAATCACAAAATAATGGCGACGCAAATCTCAAATCCCGCATAATCGCATAAACCACAACAAAAATATTACCCATTGCATAAGCGTGCTCTCGAAAAAGAGCGCTACTTTGTTATTAATAAATGCATTGTGTTGTCATATTCCGTCAGTCTGTCTGTCTGTCCACGGATGGGCAACGCCGCGTGAAGACGTGTAGCAACCGCACAGCCGCTGGCTTGTTATTATAGCATGTGGGGTGGCAATGGCACAGCGTCGAGACAGGGATAATGTAGTGTCGATTTTTTTTTATTCAAAACTCGTGAGATGGAACGCATACTCTGTTAGATACAATGTATCTAATGGCAGACAATCATTTCAGATACAAAATAATAAAATAAAATAAATGAAGTTTTGCCTCTGCCACCCCTTCTGGGAAAAGAGCGTGTTATGTACATCTCTAAATCAACCGTCTTTTGTTTTTAATGGTCAAGGGTGTGTCGATTTGCTGGCGGTGTGACTACGGATAAATAAAATTCTCCACACTCACACCGGTGTGACTACGAAGAAAAAAATTCTCCGTAGTCACACTGGTGTGGTAAAATGGTGTGACTACGGATCGGCTGGGAATAATTCCCTTGATTGACACAAAATAGTAAAGGGTAGGCACACGGATTGGTAACAAACATTCTCAGTGCAGTTGAGGTTATGTTGTCCCGAAGCTCCCGAAGTTGGCAGATCATTTTTAAAATGTCTTTTTTAGGTAAAACCGCCGGTACGGTACCTACTATTCTTAAAAAGTACCTATCAGGAGCTGCAGAACGCAGCTGCAAAAAAGGACTAATTAAAAAAAAAAAAAATCTTATTTCAGCCACGCCCGAATCACCTCAGCCTCAGACAGGTATGTATGGTCGCCCTCTGTTGACCACGCTTCGATGAGTCCACATTAGATTGAAGCAAAGTGCGGTCTCACCTGGCGAGGCCATACAGGACATCATCGCAAACCACAAATTCATAGCTACTCCTGCAAAGTAAGCCCCGCAGAATGGTAATGCGCCTGACATTTCGATACATTTGATAGATTTTGATAAAACATAGCTCTATCCTATACACGTAATGCTCATGACACTTGTCAGATCTTTGACGTTACGCGCATTACTATTGCGCGCGCGCCCGAGGAAGCATTGGAGTGATGAGCTGAGCGACCACAACAATACCTGGCGGGATCGGAAACAGCCCAGGAGTTTTAAGAGTCTTTTCCCAGCAGTGGAAAGGTGACGGAAGATAGATTACAGAATAAATAGCAATTTCGAGATTCCTTACATTTTCATATCATGGCCACATGGTACATGAAATCCATATCAACGTAAGCAACTCACGTAAAGCATTCTTCTAATGATACTCCAGAGATTCAAATCGCCTTAGATGTGGAAAGGGTATTGTAGATAAAAGTAACACCCCCTATAGTTATTGTAAAAATACGGCACCAAAGGTATACTTTTCTAAACTTAGTAAGTCGAAATAGCTCATTGTCTCAGTTTAACCTTTTACATACAAAACAATAGATGTCGTGAGATGTGTGCGGACAGCATACTTATTGCGCTTTCGTTGAGTCATTTTGAGATTTCTGTGAAAGCTGCATCTGGGGGCGCGGCAGCGCCCCCAAGCCAAGTCGAGCAAAAAGCAAAACATACGGGCGCAGCAGTAACATCCTTTACAGGAAGCCATTCAGAGCATATTTGACCTACCTGTTACTCCGTTGTGGATAAAGATAGAAACCTGAATTTCCGGCGGCTAAAAGGCACCATGTCATAAGACATATTCTCAAAATTTCAATAAATTTGAACCAGTAGAGTTGAAGGTACAGCAATTCAAAGTTCCTCAATTTTGACACTCACTGACTCACTGATTCACGATCATGAAAACTCAAAAGGTTACTTCTAGCGAACCCACAAGCTTAAAATTTTGAGCATGGTTAGAGTTTAGCCTGCAAAGCCAAGGAAAACTCAAACATTGCGCAATTTTAGCCCCAATTTCATAATATATTAATTATCAATAAGCTCAGTACACGACTACTTCGATTCATCGCTATTCCCCATTGGATGTCGCTAGTCGCTATGTGTATCTTGAATCGCGGTATGGTTTGGTTCCAGCTATAATTTAAATAACCGGCCAAGTGCGAGTCGGACTCGCGCACGAAGGGTTCCGTGCCATTATCTATAAAAAACCGCAAAAAAAAATGTATGGGAGCCCCCCTAAATATTAATTTAATTTTAATTTAATTATTTATTTTTTAAATAAATAATATACTCAATATATTGTGAACACTTTAAGCGTCTACCTGCTACCATTATCAATATCGAGCAAAAATGAGCAAAAAAATCACGTTTGTTGTATGGGAGCCCCCCTTAATATTAAATTTCTTTTGATTTTTAGTATTTGTTGTTATAGCGGCAACAGAAATACATCATCTGTGAAAATTTCAACTGTCTAGCTACCACGGTTCATGAGATACAGCCTGGTGACAGACGGACGGACGGACGGACAGACGGACAGCGAAGTCTCAGTAATAGGGTCCCGTTTGGCACCCTTCGGGTACGGAACCCTAATAAAGCGGTTACAATATTGTCTAATATCGCTATTCCCCATTAGATGTCGCTAGGTGTGCATTTCCTGAATGGTATGGTTAATGGCGCGGTATGGTTTGGTTTGAGGTATGATTTATATTTATATAATTCACCGCCCAGACTTGTCACAAATCGTAACATCAAAGCCACAGAGAAGAGCCCATAGAGATAGGGAGTGGGCTTTGAGAAAGTCGGTAGCTAACGCACAAGAAATAGTACCCGAAAAGAAAAAAAGGAAAGTTACTTACAAAAAGAAATGAGATCCCAACAAAACATGCATATGCATATACAAAAACGCCAGTCTCGCAGCCTGCGCAGTTTATTCTACCGTAAAAAGTTGTGAGATCTAATTTTAAACCAAGTCGGTTAATTTAACCAGTATCTGTGTATGGTAGAATCTTTCCAACAACTTTATTATCGTATACTGTTAAGTACCTACCTAATTAGTTAACTAATAACATTTATAGTGATCGGATCAATATAAGACATCTTTATTTCTTCAATAATAATTAGAATAACTTGGCAATCGCGCTCAACTGACCACTCTATAGCACCCAGAGCACAAATGAATATTATTACTCAACACAACATATCTCTCAATAAAGATAAACTTAACTAATAAGAAAACAACGAATTATTTCGGAGCGAGAGCAATAGGTACATTACGTTGCACACACGGTCCTATAGTCGACAACTTTTCTACGTGCGATTGCCAAGTCATTCTAATTATTATTGAAGAAATAAAGATGTCTTATATTGATCCGATCACTATAAATGTTATTAGTTAACTAATTAGGTAGGTACTTAACAGTATACGATAATAAAGTTGTTGGAAAGATTCTACCATACACAGATACTGGTTAAATTAACCGACTTGGTTTAAAATTAGATCTCACAACTTTTTACGGTAGAATAAACTGCGCAGGCTGCGAGACTGGCGTTTTTGTATATGCATATGCATGTTTTGTTGGGATATTCTTTTTCTTCAAAGTGTCGAGTAAACATTTTGTGTTCTATTCAATAGCAGAAAAGCAGGTACGAGGTGATTTGGCAATATATATATATATATGGCTAGTACCAAATCATCTCATAGGACCTATTGGTAGGAGCCATAAAATCTTTGTAAATCAACATATTTTTGCCGGTAAATCTATCATAGTCGGCGAAATCAGAACATTCTCCGGCGTCAAGCTCTTTCTTTGTTTTGGCAACGAACAGCCGTTTGTTTTAGCAGCTAAGTGGTTGAATTTAAAAGCTTTTAGGGGATTATTTACATTTGCTTGTTGATCGTATTCGGTAACAAAAATATGGAATGCGGTATTGTCTTGATTTTCTCATCCAGATAGTTTCCTGAATACTTGGGTCCACCGTCCGTCATCTAATCTAAGTACTCGGCTTTTACAGCCTAGTATTAACGATTTCAGCCTACCAAGTAGCTACTTAGCACAACTTTCTATAGGTAGGTATCTTGAAAACAGCAATATACTCAGTCTAGTCCCGAAATCCATACTCCTTAATAACTTCGAAACCTACGTTTGATTTAAACCTTGTAGGTTAACCTAAGCCTGAAATCGTAGCTGTAAAAAATCGTTCCAATACATAAGTATAACAACCAATTTACTATTGTCAGTGTACTCATCTCGGATGATCACACATCCGTATACGTGATTGATGATAGCCACACACTCGTGACTGTTTCCACACTTTTAGCACAAGCTAACATCGTTCTTACCACTGAGACATACGGATCATTTGACAATTTAAAGCCGGTGCGTTTTAACTTACCACTTTCGTCGTTTTCTTCCACTAGTAGAGCAGAACAATAGTGTTCTAATTATGTTAGTTATCTATCATTAGGGAATTGCGAAGATACCGTTACTGTGTGCGCGGAACACGAATCGAATATCATAAGTATTATTATGTCATTTCCTCAATCAGGTGACAATGCCGCATCACACAACGACGTGCAAAAACTGCAAAATTCTATGTAGGTAAGTATTACGTATCAGTTACACAGAAGTCGATCATATTTCCTAACTCGTTCTAAATAAGTACGGTAAAAAAGTCCAGACTGTGTTTGTAAAACCATCTGCTTGTATCTATGTACTATAGTACGTAACGTAGATAGCAATATCTTGCGCAATGAAGGAAATCTAGGCCTAATGGAGTAATTTCCTGAACTGATACAAATCCCCGGGGATCCACGGTAGCGCATGTTTTAATGGCGGACCCATTTTTAAAAGGTTGAAGGGTGTTTGACCTTTCTCTTTTATCGACATTTCCCGATGCGGCGCAGAAACGTGTAAGTAGGTACTTTTTTTAGAAGCTGTTGTAAATAGATCTTTGTAATGCCTTTTGGAAGAAACTCTGAAAAATTGCTAGCTTGTCGTCTAAAAGCCTGTTTCCCTTTACCTACTTCTTCCATTACAAAATATATCAGAAATTTTCTATTCATATCCCGGATTAGATACCCTACAGGGATTTAGAGCACAATAGAAAGAAAGCAAAAACGGGAAATATGACAAGAAATCGTAATAATATCGATTTCCGTGGAGACATAAGAAGAAACTCGTTAAAGTTCCATTTCCTTGCGTAATTCAATTTCGGTACCTAGGTACAAACAAGCTGCCCATTTTGTAACTTTTCCGAAGGGAAGCGGCGGCGGCGGGACGGCGGCGGCGTCCGTCATAAAACCTACAAATGATCGGCAGATGGTTGCCCCGAATGTAGATTACTGTGCGCCTACATACTTTTCCGACGATACGAAGCGTTTTTACGCTTATTCCAAAAGCAAGAAGTTTGTAGAAGTCGTGCATCTGGGGCACATATAGTTTGTATGGCGCGCAAGACACCACGCTATGCGATCTAATTTCCAAGGCTATTACTGAATATGTGGAACGCAACATTTTGCGATAATCTTTCCTATCATAGCGCTAGTGCAGGCAAATTATAAGTTGCGCCGGATAGTCTTTTAACCGACTTCACAAAAGTAGGAGGTTTACAATTCGTCCGGATATTTTTTTTATGTATGTACACCGATTACGCCTAGACGGATGGACCGATTTAGAAAAATTTTTTTTTGGTTTGAAAGGATTTACCTTCCCATTGGTCCCATTGACACCAGGTCAGGACCTGATGATGGAATCCTGGAGAAATCGAGGGAACTCTTCAAATATTATAGGCAGACCTATAGTGATTTTTGTGTTTTTCATAATTACTCGTGCATTTACTCATGGTAAGCATAATATTGTGATGCGGAACTGATGATGAGGACCACACATGGCCACCAGAACTGCTCAATACTAGGTACAAATACAATGGCTGACGGGCAACGCATAGCCTAAACCGGTGGACCTAGAGCCATGAAACTTTGTACAGGGGTTCCTTATGTAGCGTAAGGTAGCACTTGACATTGGTTACTTATCAAATAGGGTTTGGGGAAGTCGGTTTTTTTTTAAGTTTTAGTTTTTGTTTCAATTATCTTTACTTAATGATAACAAAAGTTAGGTCGATAATTGGGCTGATGTGTGCAACTACGCCTTGAAACTGCGGTTGACTTTATTGCTAGGCTGACATACCCTCTCGCTCCAACGTCTATTCTTCTCCATTGTAAGGTAAGATTGTTCGGCCTATGTCCTTATGATTCGGAACGCGCCCGCCGGCCGGTCAGCTGTCAAAGAAACGGCAGCTGATTTTATTTGTTATTTTATTCGATTTAGGGCATAAATATAGTGTTATTATTGTAAAAAATAGTTGTAGAGAATAAAAATAAGGCGGACAATTGTTTGCGGACAGTTTTCTCCGAAACAAAGAAGATTGCATCATCCACCGAGTGCCGAGTGAACCGTTATTGGATTTTGAAAATCACAAAGGAATTTCCAGCTGAGTACTTTTGTTTCAATATGAACACGTTCAACACTTATTTTAGATAGATCTAATCAGAATATCACGCATTCCACATCACAAAAACCTCGATATCGCTGTAGTATCACTACAAATTGGCAAACGGCCAACCTATTGTCAATGTGAACTTGTACTGGTATATGCGCTGTACCTGAGGATGTTCTATGATTCTATAGATCTCTGAAACTGTACACACGTGTTTAACTAACTGTATCTCAGCTGACACACCTACACGGCTGGTAGAATTGTTGAGAAACCTTATTACTGCAAATAACTTAGCACCTAGTATAAAAGTTTGACTATCCCTTGTAAGGTAGCATAGTAGGTAATAGCAACAGTAAGATTAATTAGAATAAACATTGAATAGTACTGATAATAACAATACTTACACAAGTAGAATTAGGGACCATAATTTTATAAAACAATTTTAGTTTAAATAATTATAACTAATATAAAGTACATTTTATTTATTATTATTTTTAACCTAATCACCTAACTAGTAGGCTGACTGATTTGTTGTCAATTTATCATAGAACTATAAGACAATACTTAAAAAGAATAACTGTAGTTTAAAACCAGACTTAGTTTCCACTTGTGCGGGTTGCCATAGTTCTACAACCATAAATATATAGCACACACACAAATCGCCTGTATTAAACTCTCTTCACTAGAACCTTATACTGCTGCACTCTGTATATTGGTTCCAGCATGGAGTCCAAGATGACAACGCGCAAAGCTGAAATTGCCCTGCAACTTCACAACGCTCTTCAAGATCTTTTGGCCTCCAGAGAACTAAATGCTAAATATGAACAAGAGAGAACAGACAGCGAAATGGAGATTGAAAAAATCCTTGTCACAAACAAAAATCTCAAAAGCGAGCTAAGCCAGATGCATAGTGATTGGTCCGATGCCTGCACGGAAAGAGACCAGCTCAGAAATCTATTAGACTCACTCGACGAGTGCTACCATACTCATGAGTCAAGCCTTCAGAGAATACTAGCGCTTGAACAACAATTACTGGAAGCGAATCAAACTATCCAACAGCTGAAGGACCAAAAGGCTGAGGATGACACAGAAAAAACCATTTCTCTGTACCATGAACTCGTCGGGCAAAACAGTGTGACTCCAACTCAACATCCAAAACCAATATTAATAGACCTAACAAATACTAATAAGAAATCTACACCGCTGTTAAAAACAAGAAAATACAGTAAAAAACACAGAAAAATAAATAAAGCTATTGTCATGACCCAAAACCGGCTGCAGAAGCTTAACAGTTGCCAGACTCCGGAAAATAAGAAAATTAATGATTCAGAAATAACAAGATTGCTACAGGAAAGAACAGAAGAATATCAGAATATAGTCACTGATCTAGAGCTAAAAATATCGCAACTTGAGAGAGAACTTCAAAATATGGCTACTAAATACTCGCTATCCGAAGCAAAAGTAATAATGGAACTAGATAAAATAATAGCAGACAGCAACACTAATTTACAAAGAGTTCTCGAGCTTACGCGACAACCGCACCGATGCCTTCACGAGAACTGCCCGATATC
This sequence comes from Argyresthia albistria, assembly GCA_963457715.1. Classification (NCBI taxonomy): domain Eukaryota; kingdom Metazoa; phylum Arthropoda; class Insecta; order Lepidoptera; family Argyresthiidae; genus Argyresthia; species Argyresthia albistria. The sequence goes on along the minus strand of OY735269.1, from coordinate 10,520,340 downwards.
TGAGGTCGAGTCTAACACCACTCCCTTCGAGATTACCACCGGAGAGCGCTCCATCATCACACCTGACACCGGTGACACGTCACCAGCGGAGTCCGAGGCTGCCCCCTTACAGCAGCACCTCGCCCCGAGTGACGCCACCGAGCTCACATACGCGCCGCCGTCGCCGCTGCCGCCGCCACCGCCGCCACCACCACCACCCCAGCAGCAGAGCCAGTGCCGGGAGCAGAGCGGAGCGGAGACGACGTGCACGGCGATACCGCCGGCGCCGGAGGTCTCGCGGGAAAAGTCTCGCAGTACAATTATGTTCTCGGACCGGCTAGGCTTAGGTATGGGACTCGCACTTCAAACCTGTCGTGTGGGATCTGTCATCAATGAGTGTATGCCTGATGCCCCATTTAAAATAATAACTGATAAAATTATTACTCGACATTTTGAAAAGAGCACATCCATAATCATTTATGTAGAAAATTGCTCAGGCGTAGGCAAACAGACATTGATAGATCTCATCGACGCCCTTTCTTCTTTGGAAGTGACAAAGGTGGTACTTTGTGCATTCCCATATAAGAATACAATGAATAGAGGGCAAAAAAGAGCCACCTATAAATTAAATATGTACATGTACAACATGACATTACGAAGTACGAAAATACGCTACTTTGACACGAATGTATATAACACCTTTGACATTTATGACTGTAATGTTGACATGATTTATGAAATTGCTAAATCATTAGCTTCTTTTATATTAGAATCTGTTATAAGCAATATAACAGAAGTAAGAATATGTAATGTTGACACCGTAACGATTAGTACTCGTACTAATACATTGCATGACACCACTGACAAGGCACTATGTACACACGATACTTTTGTATCAAATTTAAACTGCCGCAACCGACAACAGGAAAGCACGGCTTAAAATTGATGCACCAAAATATGCAAGGCTTTTCTGGCAAACAATTAGAACTAGAAATGTTTCTAGAACAGAGTAATATAGACGTACTATGTATGACAGAACACTGGCTGCAAGAGTGTGCTATGCAGTTCAGTATACCCAATTATAAAATAATCAGCTGTTTCAATAGACAGACTAGAACTCGAGGTGGTTCCTTAATACTAGTAAAAGATGGTTTTAAGTGTAAAGAACGAAAGGATGTTGTTAGTCTCTCTAGTGAGATGAATGCTGAAGTCTCGTGTGTTGAGATGGAAAAATATATAATTGTTAGTGTGTATAGGCGGGGCGAAGGAGAGTTTGAAATCTTTGAGACAGTCATGGAACAAGTACTTCAACTGGCATCAAGAAACAAGTCCAAACGCATCATAGTTTGTGGCGACTTTAACGTAGATCTATTAGACCAAGCAAACCGCTCTATACGCACTAGGACCTTAGCAGTATTTAAGTCTTTCAATATGTGCAATGTCTTTCTGGAGCCTACACGAATATCGGCTACCTCCGCTACCTGTATAGATAACGTCTTCTGTGAATGTAGTATCTACGATAAACAAATAGTTAACGCATTAAGTTCAGACCACACGGGTCAGATGGTAGTTTTTGAGGAAATTAATGCGGAAAAACCCGTTAAAATTTTATGTAGACCAGTGACTTTGAAGAAGATGGAAAAATTTCGAAATAGACTTGTGTCAAGTCTACCTTCAACACCTTACTGTGAAGATCCGAACACACTATATTCCAACTTCTTCCAAGTTATATCTACGGAATTCGAAAATGTGTTTAATCTGACCGAAGTGAGAAATAATAATAAAATAAAATTCTCTGAATGGGCTTCAGAGGAATTAAGACAGAGTAGGTCCAAACTATATGAATTGTATGAACAAAAATCTTATGACCACAGTCCGGAATTTGTCACCCTTGTCAAAAATTGTTCTAATAATTTTAGGAAAGAATGCCATAAAGCCAAATGCTTATATTTAAACAATCAAATTACAGTTTCGGGTGACAAAATTAAAACTATATGGAACATTATTAAAAAAGAGACAGGCAAGGTCAGGTGTAGTGAATCTAGTTTTAATTTAAAAGTTAATGGTAAATTACTCTCATCTAACGAGGACGTTGCTAACGCATTTGAAAAGTTCTTCAGTACTATACCCATAATAACAACAGAAGCACTACCATCCTCTTCTGAAAAGTCTCTAGATTACTTGGTTGAAAATGTTCCCCAACACAAGAGTGGCTTCAACTTCAAACCAATAGACTCTCTAACTATATTTAAAACATTCAAACTTCTAAACGTTAAAAAGACTGAAGATCTATGGGGCATGTCGGTTAAAGTAGTTAAATCGGTAATTGATGTGATTGCTCCGTACATGGCAATCATGTTCAATAGTTGTATAGCAGAAGGTGTTTTTCCTGACCTCATGAAAATGAGCAGATTAATACCACTTTTCAAATCCGGTAGCAAGGAAGACCCTGCGAACTTCAGACCTGTATCTGTTTTGCCAGTGTTGAGCAAAGTGTTTGAAAAGGTGATACTGAATCAACTACAATCTCACTTTAACGCATCAGGGCTACTCCACAAAAAACAATTTGGTTTCACTAAAGGCAGATCAACAACTGACGCCGGAGTAGCACTAGTACAACACATCTATAGTGCTTGGGAGGGATCACAGGATGCTGTTGGTGTATTCTGTGATCTTTCCAAGGCCTTTGACTGTGTGGATCATCAAACCCTTCTGCTCAAACTGCAACACTATGGTATTAAAGACAATGCTTTAAAATTAATGGAATCATATCTTGGAGACAGAGTACTAAAAGTAGATATAAATAGAAATAAGTCTACCGGGACGCATATGAATATTGGTGTCCCCCAAGGCTCTATTCTGGGTCCGTTCCTTTTCTTAGTTTACGTGAATGACCTGCCGTATATGGTGGAGAAAATGACTCAGATTGTACTATTTGCTGATGACACATCCATTATCTTTAAGGTGAAAAGACAACAAGAAATTCTAGACGATGCAAATAGTACGCTCTCTCATGTGTTAAGTTGGTTTAATGTAAACAACCTTTTATTAAACTCGAAGAAGAAAAAATGTATCAAATTCTGTTTACCGAATGTGCGGCAGGTGGACACGAGTGTAAGCATAGGAACGGAAAGACTAGACCTCGTTGAAGAAACAATTTTCCTTGGAATCACTATAGACTCGAAACTTCAATGGGGTCCTCATGTAACTAGTCTCTCACGAAGACTTAGCTCAGCTGCTTATGCGGTCAGGCAAATCAGACACATCACAGATGTAGGAACTGCCAGATTGGTTTACTTTAGTTATTTCCATAGTATTATGTCTTACGGAATACTGCTTTGGGGGAGAGCGGCAGATATAAACACAATATTTGTCTTACAAAAAAGGGCCATTCGGGCTATCTATCAACTAGATGCTAGGCAATCACTAAGGGACAAATTCAAAAATATCAATATACTTACTGTTACCTGTCAATACATTTATGAAAACATCATGTATACCAGAAAAAACATAGGTTTATTTAAGACTTTAGGTCATAATCATAGTATTAACACTAGAAATAGAAATAAGATTGCTATGCCCGCGTTCAGACTCAGTAAGGTTGCTCACTCTTTTATGGGAGTATGTGTTAGTTTTTATAATAAAATACCTAAAGAAGCAACGGACCTACCAGAAAGGAGGTTCAAAAACTATGTCAAAAACGGCCTATTGAAGAAGTCATATTACAGTGTAAAAGAATATTTAGATGACAAAACTGCATGGTCTTTACCATCTCAGCGCACAGAAATCCAAAGAGGGGCGATGGACTGAGTCAGTACGTCTCTCCTCGGTGTATTTCCTTAGACTTAAGTAGAAATACATAACATTGTATTTTTAAGGCTCTGATATTTTAAAAGAGGTACGGGGGAGGTTTCTTGCCCTTCTTTGCTCCATCCCTAAGCCCACAACTTCCGAACGGGCGGTAGTATACAAAAATATTAATATTATATTGACGTTGACTAAGTAATATGTATGATTTTATGGTCAATAAAATTTTTGAACTGAACTGAACTGAACTGTTATGGCAGCAGTCAACCACCATTTTTAAGTGTACCTACTATTTTTCCTTGAATAAATACTTTTAGCTAGCTTGCCAAGTTTTACTACATACCATAACACCGACTCCTTATAGCCCATTTAACTGCCGTAGTGTGTTAAGTGATATTCTTAGAAAAAACCACTCAGTACCGAGAATGGCGCGATTTTCCCACGGCCTTGCGTCAACTGCTTAACAACCGTATTACCTTACAACGTCTTCATCAGAACATGAATTAATCATGACGTGGTGTTAATCACAAACTATGGATGTCGAAGATGACTCTAGGTTCATGCTAACTCTCTTCTTTCGGTCTGGGTATACTAATCTGTTTCTAAAACACCCACTGGACTGGACAGACAAGACAGAGTCACGACACGGACAGATGAGAAAGAGAAATAAACAAAACATCCATGCATGCTTTCCCGTCCTATTCTTTGTCTGTCTTGTCTGTCCAGTGGTGATTGCACCTTATAGCAATCCAACCAATGATGGCGTACCACCAGAGTGGCCTATTTCATTAAGCAACAAGTTACGCTTTTACAAACCTACCAGGCCGCACTGGTAATTATTCCACAAACTTTCTTACCAAACGATTTCAGATATCATTTCGGTTGAGATTGCAATACAATTTGTTGTTTTATGAAATGACGTCTTGTATTTCTTGTATGTTTTGCATAAGGACTGGTCCGTGAAGCTGTTTTGCAAGCGATCAACTGATCGATTGTCAGATACGCTCGTTCTTGACATCTCATCGTTAAACGTTGTCAATCACGAATGCGCGACCTATACTTTAGAGATCTATTGACTCTTTGTAGAGATTATTTATTCAATTTGCAAGTGAGAAATAGCAGCACGATCAAACACTATTTATAAGCTAAACTCGCCCTGATAGACAGATACAGATAAGCTCGCCTCTGTTTATTTGTTAATTTCATGCACTTAATGAAATGATTTAAGTTGGTGCAATAAGTTTACAGGATGTATCATTACTACATTACATAGAAGTACCATCTGTTTTATGTGGCCCCTTGTTTTACCTTTTCATTCACAAGTGTTTACAATTTGTTTATTATCAAACGAAGCAATGCGAAGGTCACATCGTTACGTTATAAGACACACTTATTCAACGTTCATGTAGTTGTTAGTCCAAAAATAGTATCAAAACAACCTGAGCTACTAATATCATTTCAGAAAGACGTTGTTTTGGAAACGTCTCGTTAGCAAACTTGGGGCCATACTCCAACCTTTTGATTAGCTGAAAATGATTGCCATGGATGAACTGGTTCAGTTGACTGCGACGACATATCTAAACTGTATCGGATCTGAATCGCTAAAGAGGTTGGAGTAAGGCCCCAGAAGGCTATTGAAATAGAAAGCTCTACCAGTGACTTGGCAGATGGATATACCACGCACAAGACTTCAAAACACTGCATTCTGTCATCCTGACCTCATCCACACCTTAGAACCTCGATATCCACACCACAGTGATATCACGCCCATTAATTAGTTCGTAAACTTGAGACGGCGTTCACACGTTCGTCGAACACTTACAGAGCACCACCACCATTTGTTAGGCTTTTTACTATGAGGGGTGGCAGTGGCTCATTTGTGTATTGTTCATAGAGCAATTTTACGAATGCGGTAAGAATAGTATTTGGTTCGCTGGAAGAGATCTCTTACTGGAGATAAGCTCGCCTTTGTACACTATTTTTAGTATTACTGTTTATTTTTAAATGTCTGTGAAAAAAGAAATTATGAATAGGAAATAGGCACAGCTGGTCTGGGCTAGATATTAAACTAGAACGCTGCCTGTCTTTAGTGTGGGCCAGCCAACTTAGTTCCTAGCTGTGTTTACATTTTGTTTACCACCACCTTCATTAATATCATCATCGAAGTTAACTCAACTTGTTGAAACGCTAATCAGGATTCATATTTCCATATTATTTAATTTGACTGTTATCACCACATTAGGCAGCATAATAAATTAAATGTGTGTAAATGTAATCCGGAAAGGAAAAACCCAGGCCAGGGTTTCTAATGTACATTATGTATATTGTATTGTCATTACATTTTATGTGATAAGAACATTCAATAGACCACTCGGTAAACAAGAGCGAAGCTTGCAAGCGCGGGCAAGTCGGACATTTAATTACAATAACTCATTTCAAATAGCTTTCTGTAACCAAAGTAAAATGTAACCGGTGAAATTATTTGGAAACGGAACTGGTATCTGTGGGAAGATCTACTAGAGAAAATACTACGTCCAACTAAGTAGAATGTGAGTTATCGCTAAACTCGAGTAAACATTGACAACTCCTAAGCTCGCCCCATCGCTCCCATTGATAAGCTCGCCTTTGTACACTATTTTTAGTATAACTGTTTTTTTTATGTCTGTGTGCAATAATGAATTATGAATTATGAACTCCATACCTAAATATTTTTATTTTATTATTACGTTTTAGCAAGAGATGGGTCAAAATTAAGTTTGTTCGTTAGCCGAACGGACATGCGAAGAGCGTGTAAAGCACTTTAAGATAGCGCCCATAAACAAAGGTTGCCATAGAGACGCACTTTTGTTTCTATTTACATTACGGTGCGCTCTGTCTGTTAGCATAGTTTACGATGTTTGGCTGCGTGCGATACCGTACGCAGTACACTAAAGTGCTCTAATTGTTCGCGGAATGCTAGTCATTTGTTTCTGGGCGGAATGATACATAATTCTTTGGTAGCTCTTATTTCTTTGTAAAGATAAGATTACTTTACTTATTTTACTTTATTGCACAGAAAATATAATACAGACACTTAATATTGTAAAAATCATGTACAAGGGCGAGCTAATCTCTAAGATTATTGGTAATTACAAGATTTATTTTATAAGTTTGTAGCTAGAGCTCGTCTAGGCTCGTTTAGACGAGCTCTAACAATATATTTTGAAATACAGGATTTCTTGGGAGTTAGCCGGTCGTCTCCTAGTCGTTTTGAGTGAAAGGAGTATCATATCCAGCTCAAGTTCACCTAAAGTATATTGTCATAGTTGCCAGGATTGTCTGGTTGACAGACGTTTGTTGCCCCTGAGGCTGCTACGATTGTCACGGACTTGGCCAGCCTCCTTTCATCATCACCATTATTAAGTCCATAATTTCGCTGGAAAAGGTCCATACAGATTTATAAATGGAATTATCTTCTAATCCATGATTTGGGGATTGTAGGTACTGTCCATCTTACTCGATTACGAGGTGCGTGCCTTTCGATGGAGACATTAGGCATTTAGTTTAACAGTAACGCTGTTGATAATTATATTCTTTTCTTTTCGTCACAACAAGACTTCTCGTGAACATTAACGGTTTCTTCCATTAGTGCCGGTCGGGTAGTTTAAACAGTGAGTCCATGAAATACGACGTTAACAACAATGGCGTGACCAAGGCCTAACATGTGACGCAGGCCTCGTAACAGGTCTGTCACTAAACAATAACACACTGAGGGTGCCTTGTATAATTCAGGTACCTGGAACTAGAAAATTAGCTTAGCCTACAAAACAAACACACGCATTACGTACGCTTCCCATACGAGGGGACAGAGGTACAGTTTTGCAAGAAATAAATAAGTACTAAACTAACACAGTCAACAATAAATACTAAACCAAGGATACAGTAAAACGTAATGAAATATAGGTACCTACTTGGCGATGTTCAACAAGTCTGAAGCCTGAAATGTATACTAAGGCCTTGTTCCAAGCAGTCTCGATAAACCCTACTGAACAGATAAATCGTACATTTTGTATGTAAAATGACAGAAGAATTTGCTCAAACTGTGACCGCTAGGAACAGGCCGTGATACCACCTTAGGTGAGCCATCTACAGTCACCGCTGATGAAAATCCCGATATCAGCCAATAAACTACAGTATTCCTCAGAAAATAAATCCTTGGAAGATAATGGATCATTGATTAAATAGTTTTCATAATTTCATAATTTCTTTATTGCACACAAAAAAAAAGTTAACAAATCATGGTAGGTAATATAAAGTGTACAATGGCGAGCTTATCTCTAAAAAGAGATCTCTTCCAGCAAACCAAGTTTCGATGAGAGAGGTTGATAGCTGAGCGGGGGTAGACCCATGTGTACAACAATAAATTTAAAAGGTTGCATACATAAATATATAATATGCATTCTAAAATTTACTTATACCTAAACATAAAGACAAAAATAAATATATGTAAGTTCTGGCGTAGTCGAGGCTCTGTGCCATCAGCGTGAGGTCCAGGGATCGAATCCCGGCCCAGGACATATAAAATAAACCCCCTTTCAATTCTAAACAACAAATTAATAAAACAAAACGATGGTTTTCATCCAAACGCTACAATTACCATCGAGACAAATTATAGGGCATTCGCACCCCCTAGCTATTCGGTAAATGGCAACATTCGAACAGCTGATTTTACACATACACACACATGTTTAAATACAGGGGTTTCAAATGTGGCGTAGACCCTTCGTAGACCGTAGTAGGGCGTCTCTGCAATGCGGTGTTTTACGAGCTCGGAATCCCTCAAAAGTATCGTCTGATGAATTCTCATGGCATTAAAAATACCGCCAGACAAGGTATTTATTTACATTGAGGTTAAGCTCGCCTTTGTACAGTGTACCTATTAAAGTTTTATGTTGTCTTTCTTGTGCTGTATAATAAAGAAATTACGAAATTACATTTAAAACATTACATAACCGTAAAAGCCTGTAAACTTCTCATGAAATCCATTTGTAGAACTAACCTTTATGAATTTAGTAGCCTGCGGAATAGGCTTGCTTACAAAAAATATAAATCAAATACCGATTTGTCTTGACTATAGCTAAACTAATCCCTTAAAATACGACAGCACTTGTCGCTAAGTCGGTACATTTTCAAACTCGACATTTTAATTCATCTGTGACACCTCCATGTGATTGTATGACGAACAATAAACTGTTTTCACTTGTATGATACTCAAAATTGGCTAAAAGTGACCACAACTGTGCCTATGCCACCCGCATAGGAAAGGCATGACGCTATGATAATCAATTCAACTATTAAGAGATGGGAGTTGTCTGTGGCCATGCATACCTACTCTGCGATTACTGGATAAGACACTCATGCGTAGGTGCGAACGAGGACAAGGATAAGTTATATCATTATAAAATGCTGTAGACATTTCACGTAAAGGCTCGTCATGGAGCAGTGTTCAACCCTGTCCTATCAGCGCGGGCAATGCCCTAGATTGCGATCGACAAAACAAGGGTTTGCAAACAAACACGGGGGATTAAACCAGCTGGCGTACACGTTTATCAAACCATCTGTAGGTCACTGGAGTGTGACAGTGGGGGCGATTTGGGAGTGTTCAAAACCACTCACGATGCAATCTGTCTTGCAACTTGTTGCTGCAACTTGTTGCCTTGCAACAGATTGCAGGTAGATTGCAGTTTGCATGCAATCGATTGCATCGTGAGTAGCCAGGTTGCAGATTGCATCGAGATTGCATCGTGATTAGGCAGGTTGCAGTTTGCATGCAATCGATTGCATCGTGAGTAGGCAGGTTGCAGATTGCATGCAACAAGTTGCATGACAGATTGCACCGTGAGTAGAGCCCTTAACCCTCCTGATCGTTTTCCTGGCCGAAAAAGAAAAATATTTGACATTAAAATTAGGGGAAGTTATGCTTTCATCCCTTACAATAGATATTTTTAGACGTCTTGGTGTCACCTGTCATGCACCCTATGGGGGATGTCTTACTGCTAGACAGAGGGACACTGCACTACACTGACATGACAACCTTAAATCCGATAGCTCTTGCGAGATTCCATATTCAAAAACACAATTTTAATTACCTAGTTTGCTTAGTTTAGTTTAGTTCGTGTCGCCTTCCGAATCGCAGGCAAATGGCAAATAAGTCAAACTCATTGGGGGATATCGGGATATCGTGTCATATCTTATAGATAAGGGTTGTTGTATTGTCTCGCTAACGACTCGTTATCTGTGTGTGCGTGTCTGATCCACGGATCAAGTGTCACGCGAATGTTTTTGCGGGTGGTAATTAAAATCAGCGGTTGCTTGTGGTTATTTGTTTGCCGTCAGTTAACTTGTGTTGCAATCTTGTAATGTTCTGACAATAAGCGAATACACAAGCTGATAGGTGGCTGTGAGTTGTCTGCAACTTTCTCGCGTAGTATACGCGATAGGCTCAGATGCACAACTGCTAATTCAAAGATTAACTGACACTTCACGACAGTATCACTCTAAAGTAGCACTTTATATGATCAGCAGTTTGTGTATTGCCATTCGGCATTCATATTAGGTTTCATTCCATGAGAAAGCAATTCCTTCTGACATTCCAGCGCCACGCCACATTCATGCAATGGGTGGAACCATACACAGTAAGTCTCAGACTAAAGAAAAAGCGCATATCTGCTACGTCGGCACCATAACTGGTAGACAGGCTGGGCCTCCGACTAATTACCCTGTCTTGTGGTACGATCGGCCACACCATCGGCCCTATCACGCAGGGAATAAGAACGATGTAAGTCTAGACGGTATGTAGTTTGACGGTATTGGCTGCGGGTTTCTTTAGAAGGTCACAGCAGGGTGGGAGAGCGGCCCTGTGGGAATATCCGTCGGAGAGTATTACCAGTGGTAAGGTGGATTCGTTGACGAGACTATCTATGGGACATAGTAGAGCTTTTACACACGAGCAGGGGCCTAAATCTGTAAGCAAATTACCGCTCACTGACATTGACTCGATGACAACGACGCTGAACTTTAGATATCCATTATCTTGCGTCTTGAGTATCTCTTTTAGACAATTTATGGTAGAAATTGATTGATTACCAATAACCTTAATTTCTACCTTTAACTGCCGAAAAAGATGCCCCAAAAGCCAGATAAAGTTATGCGTCGCCGTCGCATCAATGTAATTGTACTACCGGAATCTAGACTCTGCATGTGCATCGGCAGAAGTCGACGGCAGCCTTCGAAACTGTCGACGCGATCTATTGCGCATAGACAGCAGCCAACGCCGAACGTTTCAGGTGTGTGGTGCAAGTCGGCCTTAATCAATCAGCAAACAGATCTCTACAAATTCAATCTAGTGTACGTGTGTTCGCACTATCAGCGGTTTAGCTCGGCGGTGGCCCTTGCCCTTTCAGTATGCAATGGGCACGACCTTTGTAGACGTGGGATGCGTTGCGATTCCATGCCACGGTGGGGGTCAGGAATCACAAGGCAAGGCGTATCGAGCAGTAGTCTTGTGATAATCTTCCGTAATCACGATTTAACTAGATATTTGTTTACTATAGCCCTAAGTTTTAAAAGGCGCTGCCTTTAGTTGTATTGTCACTAAGTATTTAAAGACTAGTGTAAGTACTTGTTTCAATAATTTATTTCTGACAATAAAGAACTTTGAAAATGAAATGAGTAGTCTTGTGTACAATTAATCGAAAGTCAAATTGATATCAGTTGAATGTCAAATTGAGAATCGAAGATCAATCATTGTCAACACTCCCTACTTCATAATTCAGTCGCCAGCGCCACCTATAACGATGTACTAAGTTAAGGGTGGTTCCTTGTAAGTAGCTGATTTAACTGGATTAAAGTCAACTTAACTATCAACCATTCATCGGATCTTGGTTTGCTGGAAGAGATCTCTATTAGAGATAAGCTCGCCTTTGTACATTATTTTTATGTACAGTCGAGGAGAGCAGTCAAAAGTTAAATAAACGACTGAACACAGTATAGGCAGTGAAGCAACAGTCAGCTGGTATTACATAAAATAAACCCAAGAAAGTACACACCTAGATCGGGACAGAAAGCGGACGACGGGGTTCCATATTTGGCTAAAGCGTACGTATACGTACGAACCACAGAACGTAGTACATTTTACTCTCGTAGTATTTACTAGATTTTAGGGTTCCGTACCCGAAGGGTGTCAAACGGGACCCTATTACTAAGCCTCCGCTGTCCGTCTGTCCGACTGTCAACAGGCTGTATCTCATGAACCGTGATAGCTAGACAGTTGAAATTTTCACAGATGATGTATTTCTGTTGCCGCTATAACAACAAATACTAAAAACAGATTTTAATAAATATTAAAGGGGGCTCCCATACAACAGACATGATTTCTTTGTGGTTTTTATAGATAATGGTACGGAATCTTTCGTGCGCGAGCCCGACTCGCACTTGGCCGGTTAATATAGTTATTTTAGGAATAGCAAGTGGCTATGCAGGTAGGTCGGCCAAATGTTGTGTATAGTCCCTTCAGGTATAACTTTATTTGAACTTTCTGAACAACCCGAAAACTACTGTATTCCTACGTTTCTTTCAATACAACTCTACCCTCGATCACATTGTCCCATTGACCGCCTTTAGAAAGCGATTTTACAAAGACATCCATCAAATCAAACGCTATAAAGAAAGCAGGCGTAGATAGTGACGAGGAACAGGGCTTTCAGCTGATTACGTTAGTACAAAGCGTTGGGGCCCGAAGGCTGAGGGGCGCGTGAGGGATTACCTGGGGTCAGAGACTATATCCAATTGACTGCGCCTGCGGGGGAATGCGGCTCGCCAAACGTTTGTTGTATCCAGCATACGCAACCTATGTACGAAGACGGGCCGCCAGACAGTTTCGCAGCGGCTTACCAATCACAGCTCTCTTACCTCGTCCTCCGCCGCCCGTAAATTGGTGAGTTGTGTTTCAAAGGAAAATGTATCTATGCGCTCTCCACTGGATAAGTGCTCCCTGCCTAGGGTGGAGGGGGAAGGCGGGAAATGAAGTTGAAGACTCATCTTTTGAACAATTAGATTTCGATTTCCGAAAGGAGATTACTGTGACTGGAAATGTTGCAGTTGATGACTGCAGTTTTGCATACACACATTTGATAGTCTATCTTTCAAGGCGCACTGTTTAATTTTTGATTACATTATTGGTAAAGGCCTGTGACCCTCGGTGGGGACATTTATGGGTTAAAATTACTTATTCATTTATTGAGTTGTTTGAATTGTTGCAATGTTCGAGGAGGTGTAGGGATGCGGGTTTCTACGTTTCCTGATTTTTTGTTGTAAGAATAAGAACTATGAGGTATAAACATTTAAACATTTACATACATTGCTTCTGGCCCCACACTAGGATATCGTGTCGTGGGAACCAAAACAGCGACATCACAAACACGTAAACATCCAAGACCTGGGTTTTTTTTTGTCCCCAGCCGAGATTCGAACCCGGGACCTCTCGCATGGTAGGCAGATGCGCAACCGCTGCGCCACAAAGGCTGTCATACGTAATAGGTATTTGTCGTAAACTAGTTAAATGAGGGTATAAAGTTGGCTGTGCCAAGTGGAGAATGTCTCTGTGACCTAAATGCTTACAAGCAAGTTAACGGGAGTGTTAACTACAGCTTGTAGGGTACATAAGTTTGCTATTTGACCCCAAATATTACAAAAACAGCAACCAAACCTCCGCCCTAAAATTGGCAAAGTGATATATGGATGTGGGAGGAAAACATAATTTGATTGGGTACTTAGTTCACAAAAGTTGAGTGGTGTGGGCGGAACAATAACTCAATATTGCTTAAAGACCACTCCACTCTCAATATTTCACAGATTGACTTGTGAACTTGGAAAGTTTCTCTAAGTTTATAGTCAGGTTAAATAAGTTTTATACTGACCAGCAGGATAATCTGATAGATAAGAAAGATATCAAAAGACGAGTTTATCTCTAAAAGATATCTCTTGATGACATTGCATTGACAAATAGACAGATAATCGTTTTAAAACATACCCAATAATATTGTAGGTATTAACTTTATCTATTTATGATAAGTGTTTGAGGTAGATAACAGTGGAATGTGTATTCCGGAAAGAGACAAGCTCAGCTTATCAGAGTCAAGGCCACATTATTGTTTGTTTGTAAAAAACTAGTAAGTACCAGATTAAGCAGTGTTTTGAAACCTATAGCTTGGTTAGAATGTTGATTATAGATAGGTACAAGTTCAACACTTCCAAACATATTCTGCTCTAAAAAGATCTGTGGTTAGTGGATTTCGTAATGCTTCTCATAAAGGAGATGCAGGTTCGAATCAAGTGCTGAAAATGTACCTATAAGTTAATTAATTCATCTTAAGTACATTATCAGATGTTTTGTGTTTCAGATGAGATGTTAAGCTGCTGGTTCTGGGTACTATCGCTGTTCGCTACTTGGTTGTAGCAGTCCCAAAATTCCTAACTGAGCCAGCATGGTGGAGTATGGCTCAAGTATACCTGTATTTGGGTAAAGATCTGTGCCCTTCAGTGGGGGGATAACTGGGATACATTTATAATTTTTACATGAATGGCCGTCTTTATTAATTTAGCTAATATCATATTTCTATAGAATTCATTGCATTTATTACAGGTTTTCTTTTAAGAACCTGGAAATCCATTTATTTGTAGTGGACATTAGCTAAGTTCCTCATACGATTTAAGTTGTTAACTTATAGACTTACCATTAGAGCTTTTGAGATCACGATGAATAACAGATATTGGTGCATAAGTGTGCAAGTACGCCATTCCACTCGCAACCTGTATTGCCCAATCCACCAGGATGGCTGGTCGGATCCTCTTCTCGGCAGCTAGTACCCGACTCAGCGACCCTCCAGCTGCATACTCCATCACCAGACATAAATTCCGCTCCTCTAAACACACACCACGCAACGTCACTATATTCTCGTGCTGCAACATACAAAACAGTTTCGCTTCTTGCACCACACTCGCCTTTATGTTGTGGATTTCGTCTGTTGTTGTTGCAGTTTTGACGGCCACCAGCTCATTGTTCCAGTACGCTCGGGACACTTGTCCGAAGCCCCCGTAGCCTATAACCTCTCTGATGTCCAACTCAGAGTAGGATATCCTCAGCGGGTCGAGCACTGAGGTGGCTAGCGGGTCTTTTTCGGTCACGTACGTAGCTGGGAATATGCCGACCCTCTCGCCGATTTTGCCGGTCCACCAGCCGTCGTCGCCGGATATGTTGGCGTCCGTGGAGAGGACCTCGACGATCTCGCCGCGCCGGAGGGACAGCTCGTCCTCTCCCTTCGCGGGGTAGTCGTAGATCGCGGTGTAGAGCGCGTGAGGCGGCATCTCGGTGTCATCTTCGTCGTCGGCCATGGCCGCGCGGCCGGCCTGGGGCCGAGGCGGCATCACCCCGGCTGCCGCGCCATGCCCGCCGCCGGCCGGGCTCACGCGCGACACTGCTGCACACTCCAGCCACAGCACATAACGCACCGCGCACCACAACGCCAACTCCTACGATCACCGTGTTATTCCGCCATCTTTGTTTCCCCCATCGATCATGGTGATGCTGTTTAGGATGTTACACGGTATTTTGCACTTGTTTCTGTAAGGGGCACACGCGGCGGGGTCAGGCGGACGGGTACGCTGCCGGTCTGGGCCGCTGGGACGGCTATTTATTATTTTCGAATAACACGGTCACCCGACTGATTGACAACAACACACCAGCGAAATCAGCGACAAACTGTTTTCTTTTTCTTTTTCTGTTTTTTTTTTTCTGTTGGTGACACAGATAGCTTGGCATACTGCCTAATGCTACTTACACAAGATAGTAAATATCTAAACTACTGAAATATCTATTTGCTGACAATAATATTGTAAAGCCCGACCGGGAATATAAAAACCTCGCCATATTGCGGAAAACCTATGAAACAATTTTCTTCAACTGGCAACTCTTTGTTTAAAAAGTCATCTATTCTATTTGTCATCTATCGATTGCTGTCAAAGTGGGGCGTCGATTATGCGTGGTATATTTCTTGTGTTTTTGGGAGTTGAAATGCCGAAAACTATTAACAGGGGCGTAAGAAAAGTGATTCACAATCTATCAAAATATTTGTCGGAGAGAAAGGCTGAAGGATTGGACTCTATTCCTCTAAATAACATCACCAACCGTGTTGTCAACGAGTGGTAGGTACGTCATATAGTATGCGCAATGTGAACTGGCTAAGTTTTTACTCATCATAAGTAAAATATTATAATACATAATCGTAATGGTTTTATTTTCTCTATTTTAACCCGATTATAGGTGGGTACTTACCTACATTAATGGATGATTATAAGATTCGTTTTGAGTTTTAAAATGTATCCTGTCCATCCTGGGTTTGCTGGAAGAAATCTCTTTTTAGAGATAAGCTTGCCTTTGTTCATGCCTTTTCTGTATTGTTTGTATTTTTTTCTGATATGTGCAATAAATATATACGAAAAATATTATTACTTATAAAAAAATAAAAGTAGTTACTGTGACTTACATTATGAAATGCCTAATTATGTACAGTTACAGTATACACTACTTTATCTACACATATAATTTTATTTTTATTTTATTAACAAAAATCCACAGCCATGCTTACATGTAATCTTAAAAAATAATCTTAAAATGAGGCCAATTAAGGATTTCATTATGTAAACAACCTACGCAATCGAAATGATAATGAAAAGCATCATCATCTAGAAAAGCACTTTGGTGAGGAAAGTGACCACCAACTATCCTTATAAAAATAAAAATAAATAAATAAAAATAAAATTATTTAGCTGTCAGAAAATCGCCTATTAGCAAAGCGGCCAATTTGCATGGGTATACTATAGTATTGCTATATATAAAGTTATTTAACGCCCCCAGGCCAGGGTTTTTATATTCCTGGTCGGGCTTTACAATTCTTTGACTAGGAGGTCGATTCTCATCTCTATAGCAAATTTGTCGAATTCATAATCAAGTCGCGTAACTAAAGTCCAATACAAATTGTCTAATGAATGAATGACAAAACTGTGCTCACAATAACTATACAAAACTGACATGTGGGATCATCTCTACTCTTGCGTTTGTAATGAACTAAAATGAGTAGGAATATTCCATAAAAAGCGGATGTCACTTTTTGGGTCCAAAAAATCAGTGTTCGACGGCGGCGGTGCATTGAAGTCCTAGGATCTCCAACAATATCCATTTCCTCCAACACTTCTCCCATAAGCAGCGACAAACTCGTCCATGATGTTGTTGTTTGTAAGTAAACAGCGGTTTGAACTTTAAAACGTCAGTTTTTATACGTCTTTTTGAAAGTCGAATGCAAAGTAGAGTCGAACAGAATTTGTTAGACAATTTGCGCATACACTGTGTGAGAGAAAAAGTTTTTTTATTTCATTCGACAATTAATGGGAGGTCTTTCGCATAAAAATATGCACCTATGCAAAATATGGACCTCCCATTTGTCAAACACGCATTCAATTCTAAGGGGTGAGATTTGGCCCCCACCAGGCGTCTCATGCTATACAGTTTTCCGACGTTTTTTTTGCTGATGATGATGACTTTGATGATATGTGATGAAATGAGTGACGTTTACAGGGGGGCAGCTCTATCTACTATATACGTAACTACATAGAGTGCCACCATCTTATCTAGAGACTGAGCGATGGTGCCACCGATTGCCACCAAGCACCACACCATCAGCTACTCCAAGTATCCAAGTGCTGACAATTATTATTGACAATAATTTAAAAAAAAAATTGTCACAAGTGTAAATGGAGCATAATAAAATTATTGTTGGTGGCAACATTGCACAAGTTTTAGTAAATACCGATAGATGGCACTGTCAACAGCTAGTAGTGCCATCTTTTCAACAAAATAATAATAGTTTAGTTTACAAAGTCATGGATAGATGGCATTGTTAGTAAATATTGTACCAATGTATGTTAACCCTACGCACTTTTTATACTTACGAATTTTAGTGAAATATGGCTGAAAGTAAAAAAAAACGGTTAATTTTTCGTTGTAACTTAATAATTGGACAGGTTTTACAAGAAAACAGACCATTCTATCGATACAATTGGCTAACATGAACGAAATATGTTTTTCGTCACAAATCTCAAGCGGTCCCATGGTGTAATGGTTAGCACTCTGGACTTTGAATCCAGCGATCCGAGTTCAAATCTCGGTGGGACCTCGCGACTAAGTCAATTTTGTTTTTTTTTCTCTCTAATATTTTTAATTCTCTTGCTAGAGGTAGGTACGTTATAATAGCAATGAAAACTGTAAGTGAAGATTTTGTAGAGAGTCGAGGCGCTCAAAGCTAGCAGGTTAGCGCGAGAAGGGATGCTGGCTAGGGAGCATTATTGATCGCGGGAAGTGGGATGGTCGCCCCATTCGCGATGAGAGTCCGTGCGGGGACGTGGGCCGTCGCTTCCATCTCAAAAACACGGTCAAACGGCCTCACAAAACTAGTTTATTAACACAATATCCGCCAAAATATACCCGCCGCCGCGATTTCTTCCAATTTCCGCTGAAATTCCGCGATACAGTGCGAAATAGCATCGCGACAACCTAAAATTTATTCGATAACCTGACACACGACGGGAAAAATAGCAGTTTAAGCCTTTGTCTCCAGAAATACGCTTAGATTACAATACAAAATAGCATTCTAGATCGATTCAGTTCGTTGGTTTTAGTGTTAGAATGTTAAGAAACGAGTTAGAGTTAGCGTTCAAAAGTCCGTGTATGGTGTGAATAGGTCGTTATGGCCGAGTTTGTATCTCCCGGATGATATCCGTAAATCAGATGTGGATATTCGAGATGGAAACCCGTAAAAACCGCGTGTGTAGACGGAAATTCTGCTTGAAGTGGTGCTGGAGAAAGCGTTGGCCAGGACTGAAAGGGTTAGCACTTAAGGGTCACGCTCACGTCGACCGTGTAACATAGGATATAAACTCTTTAAAAATCGGTAGAATTAAGTAAAGCAAAATGAATACTTTCAACGCACCGACGACCCAAATAAACGCGGTGGATAAAACAACGACAGTGAAATGCAAGACAGTGGACCTGCAAGGCTATGTCATAATCGTTGTGCAGACCAAGGATAATAAAGTCAAGCTATATGGTAAGTGGTACTCAAGTAGTTTAAGGCCATTTTTAAGTGGTCATTAAGGTATCTTGAAAAGCCTGTAATGGTCATGGTTGTTTTTAAGCTGATGGTTAAATCGTAAAAGTAAAGATAAAGATAAAGCGTAGAGCTAAAGTATATACAGGTAAAGTATAAAAGTAAAGGTAGAGCTTTATATTATGTATTAATATATTAGTATTATGACGATTAGAAATTAATTAAAATAAATAGCCAGTAACTAAAGGCATGGGTACCAAATTAGGATTCAGCAGTGGCTGAAAGATTATTTAGATTATTAGTTTTGCTCTCCGTGAATTCTTATTTGTGTTTAATTTTAATACAGATTTGTTTTATCAATATAATAGTGCTAACTCGCGTTCTATCTGACTGAAAGGGCTAAATAACTTCGTCACTCGAGAGTAGCCCTTGAAACGCCTTTTATATTTCAGCAAAATGTTGTCATATTCCTGGACCATGCTAGCTTATCTAAATAAACTTACTAAATGTAACAAACTAAAAAAAACCCGGTTCGTACGACACAATACGTTACGGTGGTGGTAGGTAAGTAGTAGTCGTAAGGCTGTGTCAGAGGCCTTATTAGGGCAGCTTGATAACTTCTGATAGTCGGGTTGGTTGGCCACCAGCCCGACACCCCTCCATCAATATCAACCGCACTGCGCCAGCGTGGTATGCCTCCTCATATCAATGAAACTCTTTGTTTATAGTGGTGGAATATGTCTTTCTCTTTCTGGTATCCTCGTAAAGGCCTATGCCCCTTGGAGGGGACATTAATGGGCTACATTTATTTTTTAATTTTTCCGACACAATAAGTGATGGTTGTGTCGTAACCGCGACTTGAAGGCTGCTTATGCTTCCAGGGTCCCCAGCCGTGGGTCGAGACAACCTGGAGGTGGCTGATGAGATCATGGATGTGAATGAGACCAGGCTGGAGGACATGACGAGGACAGAAGTCATAGGGCACATTCATGAGGTAAGGTCGAGTCGAGGTAGAATAATTTTAACAAAGAGAAAATCTTTGTAGACAACTTTAGAAAAAATCAACTACTTACACATAACAACATAACATGGCTTTTGCGATGGGGAACAGGGCCAGCCCCCTTACACAGATTAATAAAGAGTTCCCCTTATTCGCTAACTCAGTGATGATCACTCAATGATGATCCGTAAAAATTAGGAACCTAATTGGTGTCGTTCAATTATCGTGTAACCAAAGGATATCAAAATAAGTCGGATAATAATATTAGCCGACTTATTTTCATTTAGCATCATTGAGTAATCATCACTGAGTTAGCGAAGGGGCAGAATAGATCAATTTTGTTCAGAGAATGACTATGCAAAGTTCCAGCCTCCGGTCACGAAGTGACGATTTCAAGTTATAAAATCTCATACTATTTTCTCATATGGAGTGGGAGAGGCACAACAATCTCCGCAGCATATTTGTTCTTAATCATAACCATAGCGCGTCTTCGTCAAATAAGGGGTTGCCTCGTTTTCTCCATAATCATCATAGAATCATTCATTCTTTCATTTCATATCAGCCCGTATCAACCCACTGTTGGGCTCTCCCAAAGCACGCCACTCGCATCTGTCCCTCGCCATTCCGGTCCACTGCCTACCGGCCACCTTTACAATGTCATCTGACCACCGCACCGGGCCGATATATTCTGATGGTCTGTCGCAGACGTGGGCACGCGGATTGCGGGGCTCAAGTGGCGATGGGCGGGACATTCGGTCAGAAGGGAGGACGGAAGGTGGACCTTGGCATCATAGAATAATCGCTCAAATTTCTAGCTCATCGATGAACATTTTGTTGCAGTGCATCCAATCTTGCCTCATCAAGTTGCGAGTGAAGAGGCGTGGTGACACCAAGCTTTGTAAGTGCATAATTATCACTTGCATCTTCACAAAATAAAAGGTCCGTTTAGACAGTTCACGCCCATGAAGTTTTAACTCCTAATGCGTAGGTAATAAAAGCCAACTGTTGCGTACAAGCAAAGCGTACAAGTTGCACCTAAAAACCGTTTCTATTATCTACGCGTTTTAGGGGTTAAAACTTCATGGCCGCGAACTGTCAAAACGGGCCTTTTATTTTGTGAAGACAGTAGTATAGTATTTTGGGTAAGTACTTGTAAGAATGTATTTAAAACAACAATTTCCATCTCATAACATCCATACTTTGTCTAGAAATGCTAGACAAAAAATATTGGCAACATATGTGACATATTACGGCACCACTGCGTGTTTTGATTGACAAACCAAATATGTCATTAAAGAAAAAACGCAGTAGTCATTGCATGCATTTAGCATCATTCTGAACAACTTTCAATATGAAGCCGATTTGATCAGAGCAAGATTATTTTTCGCTCCTCCATACAAATCAGCTGACCGACCGTCCCGCCACACATTGGTCTGAACATCGAAAAGGGTGGACTTAGGGATCAAACTTACGCTGATATTTTTTTGACTTCCTACTGCTTTAAATAACCGGCCAAGTGCGAGTCGGACTCGCGCACGAAAGGCTCCATACTATTATCTATAAAAAACCGCAAAAAAAAAACCGTTAGGTGTATGGGAGCCCGCCATAATATTAAATTTCTTTTGTTTTTTAGTATTTGTTGTTATAGCGGCAACAGAAATACATCATCTGTGAAAATTTCAACTGTCTAACTACCACGGTTCATGAGATACAGCCTGGTGACAGACAGACAGACAGACAGACGGACGGACGGACGGACAGCGAAGCCTCAGTAACAGGGTCCCGTTTAGCACCCTTTGGGTACGGAATCCTAAAAATAGCAACTACTAAAATATCAGCGTGATACCTCAACCTCGATCCCACAGCAGCTTACTGCAGTGCAGACCCACACAACGACGACACAATTGGAAGTTAGGCATAGATTAAATTGATATGTTAAAAGTAGGTAAGTGCCACTAGCTGGAACGCAGATAGTACAACAAAGCAGCACTTTTATTCGACAATCAATGACTGTGAAGACTATGGCCGTTCAACTACAAGTCACAATTCCCATAACAAATTGTATTACTAACCGTGGCCATTGCTAAATTGGGACCATTTTAATTCAAATTCTAGATAATTACGGCGACTTTTAAATACTTTAAAAACCCATACTTTTCGAAGGTTCATTTTCTAACCCCAAAGAAAATACACTTACCTACTTACTAAGGGGGTAATAAAATCATACACAATATTGCAAAAGAACAACATCATCTTTTGCAGGGTTCTCGGGCAATGCGAAATCAAGCACTGTACTGTGAGAGCTTCTAAACTCTTTATTCTAAAATGGTTGAAATCTATTAAATACCAAGAAACAGAGTATTTCCTGAAAATCGATACATAATCATCTCCCCTCCCTTTTATTATATTTAAGTATTTCTATTTAGTATCCCTATAATGTTACTTTTCATTTAATGATCTTATCTCCTTAACATACTTCCATTGTTTATTAAACAAACAGCATAATTATAATGTATATCTCTTGCTGTAAGTAAAACGTAAGTTATAATTCTTATGTCAAAGAACTGGGGCCTCACGATACAGGTCTAACTGTGTGGATCTAACCTAGTGTGAGGGCCGCCGGTAATCTATGTAATTCGTTAGAAAATACGTACCTAATTAATAAGTGAAACTGTGTATTCTTTTGTTAACCGGTTGACTGGAACCATTTTTTTTACTTTTTTTGTAAAAAAAAAATACATTAAAATTAGTTTGACAGTGGGTACCAACGTCAAAACGATTATCTTATTAACAAATCCTGAATGACAAACCGACGAGTTATCAACGCAGGACCAAGGCTACATCCAGCCATCCAGCACATACAGAAGGCTGTTTGATTGAAGGGTAGTTCTTCTGATGTTACGACAGTAACGGTCTTGCTGAAATCCGAAAGGGGCTCAAAATACCATAAGTGTTATTTTTATTTTTGTATTGGAAGTTCATATGGACCCATGATTTGTTCCTTCTTAATTTCGCAGACCGTCGCGCGTCGCGGGCTTGAGCTAAGATATGAGCAAGAAAAAAGAAACGATGTCGGCGTACCTATCACGGTTTAATTTAATTAAAATATTTACATGGGAAGTTATTTCCTGTGTATGCAAAAAGACGTGACGCTATGTTATGCTAAGTTATACAAGTTATCTTAACTTAATTTGATAGATATAGGTAATTCATAATCAACCTAATGAGATTACGAAGTAACTTGCATTGCAGTACTAATGTTTTACAATGGCTTCCTCCGTCCACGTCACAAGCAAACAGATATCCCTTTATTACGATAAAGTTCTAAAATAACTTCGTATGACTGCTGATGAAACCTTGTCGCACTGAGTGGTGTTGGTGAGTAAGCATTGGAGAGGCTCTTTTTGAGGCTATACGTTCGCTGGTGTTGCCTGTTTCGATTTAAGGCTCGATTTTGTAGTTTCTCAAACTTTCTTATTAGATTCCGGTAGGATTCCGGAGATTCTAGCTGGAACGGGGACTGCTATTTAAATTAGTTTAATTCATCCAATACTATATTACTGGCATTTAATATTGGTTATGTTTACACTGCGGACTAGTTTGAAATATGAATATGAAATTGAGTCAGCAGGTTTATTTTAATTTCCGATCACAATACCTTGGTTTGCCAAGGCCGCAAGGGCTTGTTCGACGAGATCATACATTTTGTATGTAAAAGGTTAAAGGACAGATGAATCATTCACAAGAGTTTATCGTTGACATAGTTAACTTCTTAAAACAGGCCATAAGTACCAGTTAATTCCAGTCCACTCGCCGAGTTAAATCTAAGTAGCTGCTGGTCTCATGCCATTATCATCCACTCAGGCTATGGTGAGGTCAGCTCTGCCCCCATCACCTTCATAATCCTATTTGTCTCCTGGCCTCTGCACTTAGACGGTAACCACATCAGGAACACAACATTACTCGAATTTCTGACCTCGCAGCAAAAAACTTAACGGCTGATACACAAAATAAATCAAAACAGTTCAAAACTATTTGTGCATAGGTGATGTTTTTAAAATTCCAAGAATGTACAAGATGAAGTAGGCTATTCTTGAGGTGTCAAAACCACTAAACTAGAGGAACTAAAGGCACTAAACTGACAACCTTCAAATCTGACAGCTCTTGCGCGGTGGCCACAGATTCAATTTTCAAACACACGATTTTAATTAGTTTAGTTAGTATAGTTCGTGTTGCCTTCGGGATCGGAGGCATATTCGTTATTATTTGACAGTATTGTATTGAATCCTGATTCTAGTAGGTATATAATATAACAAAAAGTCTCAACAATGTCTCATTTGTTGTTTATATTCTTATCAACCCCTTAGGTTTTTCCACGATAGTGATGTCTACGATTTACTCCGACTTACGAACATTACAAAATGCAATATCCAGTTACGGACGGCGCACTTATAGACTATCAATTTTCCACCAGTACAGTATACCGCACAAAACGCACACTGGTGTAAAAAAAGACCAAAATTTAAAAAAATATTTTTTATAAAAAAGCTATACAAATTAAAACTGCGGTACTAAAATTAAAAGGGAGGTGTGGCAACACCGCATAACACAAACGAGCGAGAAGGCAAACAGGTTTCCTCGCCGCCGCGTTGCTGCTTCGGCCAGCACCAATGTTTTCATCAACCACGGCCGCGTATTTAGCAACAAATCACTATGTTATGGTCCTCAATCTCATTGTTCGTGTGCTATAGTTTATTCAATTGTGCGTTCAGTGTCGTGTGGTGTTAGCGAGCAGTGAGTTCCGAGTATCAGCTGGAAGTAATTCCTGAACCGGGGTGATTGAACTGCAGGTGAGGTCTTGTCCGTTCTCTTCGGTCCCTGGATTGGTCCTATGAGGCTTTTCGAGAAAATAATGTTGGAAATTTCTATAGTGTGTCGAAATATCTAGTCCCTAACAGCTGTTGCTGAATCAATGAAATATGTCAGTATCGTCTTTCTTTAGCGACCGGCAGCAGGGAAAAGTTTTTTTGTCCACTATCCAAAGTATTAAATATTATAGGAACGTAGGTACATTCTACTTAGACATGAGACATTTATTGATATTTTTTATAATTAGGTAGGTCTATATTATAGCTAGGGACATACCTACTACCTATATTATAGAAGGCTACAGTATGTGCAAGGCATGCAAAGTAGTTAATTACCTATTCATAATTGCATTTATTACCCATATGACATACTTATAATTCACTACGAAATAGATAGGTACCCCAGGATAATCATACATATAGGTAGATACTGGCTTGCATATTATCATGTTTTTTTTTGTCGGGGCGATGCTTGAACCATACATAATGCGGCAAAAAGTAATCATCAAGCAAAAACCGGATAACCTTGGTGCGAACGTGTCAGACATTACAAACAAACATACAGCACATACCTACCTCACTTATATGTTAGTACATAATCAGACAGAGCTAATATTTAAAACGTGTCGATTTAAGTTTAGCAATTTGTGTAACTGTTGGGTCTTTCCCAATGCACCATTAAAATCAGAACACAATTGAATTTTGGCATTATTAAGCTACACTATTTTATTTATCATATTTTATTAGATATTTTTTGAGTGTGTCGTGTTAAATGCGCCCCTTTTGAATTTTGGCCCACTGTGCGGTAATAAGTAATTTTGGCCCACTGTGCGGTAATAAGTAATTTTGGCCCACTGTGCGGTAATAAGTAATTTCGGCGACGGCCCAGTAGGGAACTATAGTAGGTATATGGCGATCGTTGTCCGATCCGACATACCTACTTTCCGATATGAAATATCTTAAAGCAATAGGGCGCAAGCTAGTTTAGCTCCAGTCATTAAAACGCAGATTACCTAGGTCTAGGCAGACATAAAACTTTATACTATCGTTAAATCACATAAACCGTAACACGTGTTACTGAAATAACTATACTAGAATCCATAAAATGGCCATTCTATCTATTAGAAAACACTTAGGGCGACTTGCACCAGACTTTTGAAGCTACGTAGTCCAGTAAAACGACGGTATTGTCTGTCAGGTTCCACTAGTAATAGCCATGTTGTTTAAACTGTGTTTAAACTGAGTTTAACTTCAGAAGTCAGGCCCGTGCTCCTCGGTCGGTGGGTAAATTAATGTGCTGCTTTTTTACCAACATTATCGTTAAAAATCTACTCCCAGTTTCTGGAGGAACAATCAAATGTGATGTGATTAACCGAAGATTAATTCAAAATAGAGGCACGTGATTGGCTGAAATGAGTTTAACAAGTTGTCACAGCTAATTTTTCTTTCAGAAACCGGGCGTTTATATCATTACAAGCGTGCGTCTACATATTTGCCGAATGCACTCAAATACGCTGTGATTTCACGAGCGAGAGACTGTGAATACATGCCTTTGAGTCTCTGTCAAAACTAAAGTGGCCGTCAGACTTGGCCGGTTTGGCATCTGGGTGTGTGTGCAGTGCATCTGGGTGTGTGTGCAGTGCATTACGTCGTTGAGTGGTTTAACCGCAAATTCGATTCAATTCGACCAGTTTTGTTGGGTTGGGCAATATTGTATTAGCAAAATTATAGTGGACTATATAGTTCTTATTCTGGCTTATACATAAACATTTATTATATATAAACATAAACAAACTTATACATAAACATAGCCAGGGCGTATTCACTGTGGAATATGCACATTTATAGTTTCTATATTTTTTAAGTTTTGTAAGAATCTTTATTGTATTTGTGTGTATTCTTACAGTGAATAAATGGATTATCTATCTATCTATCTATTTAAAGTAGCACTAACATACTTGCTCCTGGCCTTACCCTCTTACTGAGATATCTTATTGTGGGATCCAGAAACAAAGATGTTCTTTAGTGCAAATATAATTCCATTTCCCGAAATGTTTATATGAGATGTATGGCTACATCGCTGTTACTGGTTCTCACGACACGGGGTATCCTATAGTCTATTCGTGATAAGAATGCAGTAAAGTCATCACTGTCCGTGGGCCTATAGTCACGCCCCGTAACCAATTAAATCGTTTCCAATTATCAAGCCAAGTTCACAGTGACCAGTTGAAGGCAAACTTTCGAACGCGAAGGTTGTGCCTGTCCTGTGAGTATGTGTTAACAGATTTAAATTTAAATTTCACTGCATTCTTATCACGAATAGACTGTAGTGTGGCGCCAGAAGCAATGTATGTGCCTGACATACTGTAACGTAAAGGGTTTGTTCTTTATGTTAAGTATTTTCTACAGGATTTTATAGAGGACACATACTGTTGTTAGCGCCATTAGAAACCAACACTACTTAGACTATTGAGGGGCGTCCAATAATTACGTGACAAGAATTTGATGTTTTTCCGACCCCTTAACCCTTTCATATACAATGCTACATGGATGTTTTGGCACTTAGATGACACTGACAGGGGGGCGCAACTGCAACATTGATAGATTGAGTGATTGGATCGATTGCGTTAGCTCCGTTCCGACACTTGGCCACGTGCCAAAACATCCATGTAGCACTGTAAATATTTAGAAAGTAAATAGGATTTGACAACTTTGACAGATAGACACTCCCACTAGACAGCCTTCGTGAGGAGACCTTCTTACTCTATAGCTGTGGCGATGGGTAAGCTCCCTGTCACGCAAAATGGAGTTTTGAATAATTGGCTAAAACTCGGCACAGTTATGCCTCTGCCACCCCGTATGGGAAAAGGCATGACACTATCATAATTATTATTAGACAGCCCTTCAACTACATCAGCGCCATCTGCCTTGACCTTTTGAGAGCAGACGATATTAATGGACGCACCCCAACCAGATTTAACATAGCTGTACCGATTACGCTCAACCATTAAGCTGGAATTCCAACTGGTTCTGATATCGTCAGATGACCAACTTGATTCGTGGCATTTGAATTTGCACCTTAATACGTATTTATAAGGTACGTATTTTGCTTGTAGTGTGTGCTATCTTTTAGGCTAGTCAGTAGAAAATTTTTGATGTTTTTAAGGAAAAAATGTCACGTCTTTTGTCACAAGGGGTGGCAGCCGTACAGATTACTGAAACGTTTAGTCAGTATGAAATATAATATCGTCTTTTTGCATGACAAGAGGTTATCCCATCGTCGCGTCGTCGTCGGCTCGATATTGAAAATAGGAACAGAAGAAAATATATTATCCAACCTGCTCACAAAATTTCACGAGAATCGGTTAAGAAATGCGACCTGTAGAGGAGAACAGAGAAACAGACAGACAGACATACGAAAGCAATTTTGCCCAATCCTGAAACGGAGACGCTTCGCTCGCTCGGTCAATCTTATTTATTTATATTGGGGACGGACTAGCCCCCAGTCACGCAAAACGGACAACTGATTGAGACTCAGTTGATTTAGTTAGTTGATAAGATACAGATTCAGATTCCAATGTCACTTAAAATAGGCTGATTTAGGTCATCATCACAGCTAGGTGCTAAATCTAGCTATCTTCATTATTTATTTACCAAACCAGAGAGGCGCAAAATAGCATCCGTCCATCGCATGCCAAAGGTTGGTCATCCCTGGCTGACCAACCCAAGCCAGGGCTACCCGCTGCTGTATTGAATACTGATTACTTCACCAAGTAATACATTTGCTATGAATTTATAGGTATTGCGCAGTGGGGTTCAGAATTCCTCAGAACATAAGTACAAAAACAATTTTATATATTGTTTTTTTTTTTTTTTTTTTATTGTCAATATGCATAAATGTAAAATCAATGCTATTATTGTCTTTAAATCCCGATCGTAATTTTGTAATGGATTTGTTTCGTTACTGGCATTAACTGTTTATTTTATTGTATTTTCTCATTGTGTCTACTACATGCTGCGAAACATCAACAATTCATAAATAAATAAATAAGTGCACTCGGTCGTCTCGACTCGGCTTTCGTCGCGGGAAAAGTTATAAAACGAGATTCACCTAACAATAATTAACTGTCAATTATACCAGCCGCGAGGTTACAATCTCCTTGAACATCCAGGCCTCCTACTCCAACTTGTGGAGGAGTTGGGTTGGCTGAGATAAGAGAGTGGGAGAAGGGGACATGCACAAGGGCCCCGCACATGTGGGTTACGTGCAGGCACTTCAACCCCCTTACAGAAGAACAGAAGAGGTTACAATCAACAAGAGTGATCGGAACCCTTAGTGCGCGAGTCCGACTCGCACTTGACCGTTTAGGTACTAGCAGACATACTTATTGACTTATTCCATTTCATTTAGAGCCTCAAAAAGGCAGTTCTCACCAACATTTACTTATCTCCTTGTCACCTTCCTGTCCGTATTGCTACTACCATATAGGCCATTTTCACCAGAAAATACTTATCTCGAAAAAGGCCTGACCTTCGCCCTGACATCGCCAACCGGTTTAGAGCACGTCATCTCATAGCATTTCTTGTGATTTCAAAACGCATACGACTGTGTATGTGCATTCAACACATGAATACCGTCCACGCCAAATTTCTTTGGCTATGACCGACTTGTCGACCTCTCTTCCCCGCTTCAAGAAAGATAGGTTGTGAGAGAGAGGTGTCATAGATAAGGGTACTAGAGGTAAACCATATAGAGTACTTAACTTATATATAAACTATCGTGTATGTGTAAGATGATAAATTGAAACAAAAAGTAAACTTTAGAAAAAACCGACTTCCACAAACCCTATTTGATAAGATTGAGTTACAAACTGTAACCCCTTATCCCCCCCCCCATTGGGGAATTAATTTTGTCAAATCTCATATCAGTGCTACCCCACGCTACTAAGGAACCCCTGTACAAAGTTTCATGGCTCTAGGTCCACCGGTTTAGGCTATGCGTTGCCTGCCCGTCAGCCACGCATTGTATTTGTACCTAGTATTGAGCAGATCTGGTGGCCATATGTGGTCTTCATCAGCAGTTCCGCATCACAATATTATGCTTACCATGTGCATTTGCACAAGTTATTAAAACACAAAAATCACTATAGGTCTGCCTATAATATTTGAAGAGTTCCCTGGATTTCTCCAGGATTCCACCATCAGATCCTGACCTGGTGTCAATGGGACCAATGGGAAGGTAAACCCTTTCAAACAAAGAAATAATTTTCCAAATCGGTCCTTCCGTTTAGGCGCTATCGAGGTGCAGACATAAAAAAATAAAAAAAACATCCGGACGAATTGTAAACCTCCTCCTTTGAGAAGTCGGTTAAAAATTGGATGTTTTGTTGAATTGCAAAATGGCGTCGTCTTTTGAACGGATAAATGCGTACCAAGGGAAAAGCCCATCGCCGAGACTCTTTAACTTTAGATCGTCCAACTTCCACAAAAGACCCAGATATTTTGGTCCGTTTTTTCATGGATTATGAACTTTATCTCGATGTGGGTAGATTGAAAATCTGTGTCGTAGGACTCGTAGGTTAGGTAGTGGCATAGCAAATATTTAATCATCCTGTTAGGATAGCAATATCTACTTCTACTAGTGCAATGATGAGCGTAACCTTCTATTAGTATTCTGATTTCTAATTACGATTAAATTATTGCAATAATTAGTACAGATCAGGGAGCACTTATCCAGTGGAGAGCGCATAGATACACGAGGTAAGAGAGCTGTGATTGGTCAGCCGCTGCGAAACTGTCTGGCGGCCCGTCATCGTACATAGGTTGCGTATGCGAACGTTTGTTGAATACAACAAACGTTTGGCGAGCCGCATTCCCCCGCAGGCGCAGTCAATTGGATATATAGTCTATGGTACTTATGATGACGTGTAACGGTAGGTAATGAAGTTTCAATCGATAGCTACAATTGTCAAGGCACAAGCTTTACAACTTTGGCCGGGTGGCAGAGGCTTAAATGTGCCCACTTTCGGTCAGTTTTCAATACTACCTACTAATTTTCTGTGATGAGGCTAGCCCATCGCCGCAGATGTGGAGGAATGAGGATTTCCTTGTGCGGTTTTCTACCGTTAGAACATCCGCGTCCTGAACATTGTGCTGAAATAAAGAATGCTCATATTACAGTGCTATTCGGTATTAGAGCTCGTCTAAGCTGCAATGACGCGCCCCACTCCTTGGTTTTGTATGACAAGTATATACAAAACCAAGGAGTGGGGCGCGTCATTTCTGCTTAGACGAGCTCTAATTTCCTTAGTTTAGTAATTATAATCACTAATATTAGTGCCCACGACCGGAGTGGCAGCCTAAAGCCAGCAGCCTAAGATAAACCAACCAAATTAAGAAGTTTCGTTTTTTAAAAAAATATTTTTTAAAAAACGAAACTTCTTAATTTGGTTGGTTTATCTTAGGCTGCTGGCTTTAGGCTGCTAACTTCACTCCCGGTGTGCCCACGATTTATAAAAGCTCGTCGTTTGTTTACATATACGGACGAATCTTTAACGCCCCTTGTAATATGTATCGTAAGCTGGAGTAAGCTGGAGTATGCTGGAGTATGCTGGAGTATGTAGTGATACTTATATTTACATCAGTTATCTAGATCAAATCTAGGTCTACGTTAGGTCAGTCAGCTACAGCCGTTACATGCGGATTTCTAGAATTCTGCTCTCGATCGGCTTGTAGGTCATTCGGTACTATTCTAGAGCTCCTATTTCTAGACTCGTTGTGACACTATTATGCCGAAATAGTCTTCTCAGTTTGGTTACCTTGAAAATATTTTACAATTGAGTTTCATTAAAAATATCTTAGTGAATTATGTATACCTTATATAAAATACCCAAAAGATACCGTATAGTCGAGCGGCCCCCTCTGCCAATGGTGCAGTCAATTGACGATACCTAATCTGGCTGAGGCTGGCTAAATAAGTAAACTTTATCTGGCTGAGGCGAACACACGAACAAAACCTTCCTCAAGTGAAAAATCCTAAGACCAGAGAATCCATTTTGGCTAACGGCTAAAGAAGCCCCTTTGAGAGATTTTCTGAATTTTCCCGCCAAAGCTGTGAGAAAACGGAAACGCAGCCAGTTCAAAGGGGTTCGCCCTTGACCTTATTTCATTGTATCTTGTGTCTACCTTACCTGTTGGGAAACTGATCTAGTCTTTGCGGTTGCATGCAGGTCTAGATTGCTTAGAAGTCTGGATTGGATGGATTCTCTACACTATCCTACCGATCAGACTGTATAGAGCCTAAGTCTAACCTACATACTAGTAGGTATCTACCCTATTTTTAACCGACTTCCCAAAGGAGGAGGTTTACAATTCGTCCATCAGATATTTGTTTTTTATTTTATTTTTTATGTATGTGCCTCGATAGCGCCTAGACGGATGGACCGATTTGGAAAATTATTTTTTTGTTTGAAAGGGTTTACCTTCCCATTGGTCCCATTGACACCAGGTCAGGATCTGATGATGGGATCCTGGAGAAATCGAGGGAACTCTTCAAATATTATAGGCAGATATAGTGATTTTTGTGTTTTTCATAATAACTCGTGCAAATGCACATGGTAAGCATAATATTGTGATGCGGAACTGCTGATGAAGACCATTTATGGCCACCTGAACTGCTCAATACTAGGTACAAATACAATGCGTGGCTGACGGGCAGACAACGCATATCCTAAACCGGTGGACCTAGAGCCATGAAACTTTGTACAGAGGTTTCTTAGTAGCGTGGGGTAGCACTGAGATGGGATTTGACAAAATAATTCTCCAAGGGGGGGGGGGGATAAGGGGTTACAGTTGGTAATCAAATAGGGTTTGTGGAAGTCGGTTTACTTTTTGATTCAATTATAACATGACGAAAAATAGGGGTGTTAGAGTTTATTTAACTTTGAAATTTCTGTCTGTCTTTGATGTCAGTGATGTCTGTTAAATTTATTCGAAATTTATCAGGAAACAAGTAAACTTTTAAACGTTTTAAGATTTCATTTATTGATACCGACCACTCTCTAGCAGGGTAGGGTTGGGTTGGCAGAAAGAGGTGACAGTTTTCTCAGGGCTCAAGAAACTGTATCTACCTATTGTGTGTAATACAGAGACCACAGAATGAATATAATGGAATAACCAATATAGGTCTATATGGAATGACTAATATTGTTTTGGCGTTATCCGTTACTACAGACAGACCTGCCAACTTAACTGGTGATCTGTGCTGTGGACTGACGGGTGTCGCCAGTGGCTTAGTATCTTTAGTTATTGTTCTGAGCTTAGTATGCCATATTTGGGAATTGCGTCCGTTCATAGAATTAGGTTTCAAAGATGACGGTTGTAGTTCTGAATTCTGACAGTTTACAGATAAATGGGTAGGTCTGTTCACTCTGCGATAGTTATTATCAAGTCTAGACATAGTTGATCAACCAGTTTTCTAGACAATAGTGTTTAGAAAGACATGCTACCGACGATCCATGAGTCATAGTCATAGCAAACGGCTAGGGAATTTAGCTAAGGATTATTGTATGAGCGTGGGGGGCGGGCGCAGTTAGCATACCGATACACCGCAATAGAATAACGTTACACATTACATCTGGGACCCGAGTCTGTTATGAAACACTGATAGGAATAGTGTGTGGCTTGCTTCCAAGGGCGAAAAATTGCGTATTCGGCTGGCGAAGGAAAATTATAGCTCAAATACTCTATAGTATCGTTAGCAGACATAATTTACAGGTAATTTACAGTTAAGTGTACTGAAAAATAATATCTAGTGGTTATCAGCCAACGTTATATAATATTTTTGCTATGACTCATAAAACCTCCAACATATATCTTAATCTAAGAGCTAGACTGTGTATGACTCATGCGCGCGCATGCAGCATGAAAAACTGATTTACTGCGTGAAAAATACTCTGTTTCAATAAATATGATTAATTCGAGTTTTGGCCCGGAACGACTTGCAGTTTTGTAGCTCTACTTCTTCTTTTTCTTCATCAGGGGGTAGTCGTACTTGCACCTGGCACACTTGAGTGGGGCAATTTTGCATTTCCCCTTCGCCTGCACTTTAGTTGAGCCATCCTAACTCCTGCACCAGCTGGAGTAGGAGGCCTGGGTGTTCGAGGAGGTCCGAGGTAGTGTTGGTGTCTCCCAGAATTGCTATTCTGGTTACTATAGTTGAGGGGCACGCAAGCAACATACGATCTCGTCCACTTCCAAGCATCCCGTGCACAGACTATAATTATGGTCAGTGATCTCATGCAAAGGGGACTGTCTGTTGCTCCTGTAATTTTTAAGATGGTATGATAAAAACACGGTTTCCTGCAGGCTTCCATCCACTTACAACAGTTTATTTGACTCTCTAGATATATTCAATTTATCAAAACCATTGTTTATGAACAAGGTTGTAAGCTCTTAAGGGGTGATCACTGATCATGATATAAACACATAATTTTTATGTTCTAAAGGCATAATTTTGCAATATTTATTGTTACTTACCTACCTTGTAACTAATACATGGGCTTAGATGAGGCTAGACAGGTAAGGGTTGATGTTATTTAGATGAGGATAGACAGATAAGGGTTGATGTTATTTATCTTATTTTCTTACTCTTTAAAAAACCCAGATGTATGGGGAATAGTGTTGGTACTGTGTGGGATAAGAACTTTACTTAACTTTTAAGTTATAATAATAATTGAACATTGTTTATAAAATTACTTACTTACAGCTTTTTCTAAAACTGAATTTGAATTTAACTAAGAATTATTTTGTTATTGTTATTTAAATTATTTACCTATAACACATAGCCTACTATAAATTACTAGTAACCTGCAACTTTGTGAAAGACTTGTTATTGGCATTATTGTATAATTGATTGATGATTGTGCTGTTAGTCTTCATAAATAAATAAGTTATGTGGCTAATTAGTAGGTAGGTATTTTATTTTTCTTCATCAGGTATTTCGCGTACACATGCGCCGACCCCCGCGTCTATCAATTGCCAACAAACTTAGCTAATACCACCTAATACGGTATTATTGCCCATGTAAGAATAAATCTAAGAATGCATGTCCGAGGTAGATACCCAAAACGGTAAACGAGAATCGTCAATATTAATCCATAAAAATGCAATATAAATTTTATAATTCAATTTGAAAAGTCGTGATTTCTACTCAGTTCTTCATTTGACTAAAACAACACTCGCCATTTTGATTCCGACTTGACGTCCCTACGATAGAATCCCATCGACATAAATTAGTACTTGGTCTCGTGTGTTCACTATCGGAGTGATGTCACGAGCGACATCATGGCGGCTAGCGTTTCCGCGCGACAATGCAATATCGTAAAGTAATTAATGATTTTTATCGGTTTCACAGAATAATTGAAATAAAATTTCTACTCATTTATCACAGCTTCAATTTTTTTTTCTAAAAAGTTTCCAAAAAATCAATAATACCCTATTATCATCTCTCTCCCCAGTATCAGACATTGGGCACAACATAGTGCAAGATGCGTTCCTCATCGCAGTGGAGGAGCAGGCCCGGCAGCGGCTGCAGCGCCTGTCAGCGCTCAAGCGGATCACGCCGGTGGATATGTCGCAGCTCTCTGTAGAGGTGGGTGGAGCGCTTTGTACTGGATGCGTGGAAGTTGCAGGCTATTCCACGGTCCCATTTATTTTATTTTATTTATTTGGAGAAAAAACAATGACAGGCGACACCACAGGGCGACACATAGCACAAAATATAGACTTACAACATAACACAAAACCTGACATCTTAAACATTTCTCACTAGGACATAACACAAGACCAGTTTTTAGGGTTCCGTACCCGAAGGGTGCCAAACGGGACCCTATTACTGAGACTTCGCTGTCTGTCCGTCCGTCCGTCCGTCCGTCTGTCTGTCACCAGGCTGTATCTCATGAACCGTGGTAGCTAGACAGTTGAAATTTTCACAGATGATGTAGGTATATCTGTTGCCGCTATAACAAATACTAAAAATCAAAAGAAATTTAATATTAAGGAGGGCTCCCATACAATAAACGTGATTTGTTTTGCTCATTTTTGCTCGATATTGATAATGCTTGTAGACGCTTAAAATGTTCACAATATATTGAGTAGGTATATTATTTACTTAAAAAATAAATAATTAAATTAAAATTAAATTAATATTTAGGGAGGGCTCCCATAAATTATTTTTTTTCGGGTTTTATAGATAATGGTACGGAACCCTTCGTGCGCGAGTCCGACTCGCACTTGGCCGGTTATTTTATTTTGGCCACGGGGCGGGGCGACTGCTTCAATACAATCATTGCGTTATTCAAAGTATTCAAAGTATTTATTCAAGTAGTTGAAAATAACAATGGATTCTTGTGGCCCCACACTAGGCATAGCCTGTATCGCGGGTGCCCTCTTTGGCTTCATACCTTTTACATACATACACATACAGTTTTTGAAGACTAACGTCACAGTAACATTAATTAAATATGCAAATATTATAAAAATAAAATAAAATACAATAAGTTAACAACTCGTACTTGGCCGGTTATTTGTTATTTACTTTTGTTTACACAATTCAAGATCGAAGTTAGGAGTACTATTACTTATTCTGTGGTTAGGGAAGGATATGGAATTAGGGATAGCTTATAAATGAGACAAAGTACAGATGATACACAAGGCACACCAACTGAGAAATAAAACACATTCAAAACAGAAACCAACTTAATTTTGAGAAACCTCTGATATAAATAAATAAATAGGCTTTGCTCATACTTACATCCAAACCGTTTTTGGACGACATTGGATGACCTCTGTGACGCAGCGGTTATGATTATGCCTACCATGCGAAAGGTCCCGGGTTCGTTTCCCGGCTGAGGATAATGAAAAACAAAAAAAAACAGGTCTTGGATGTTTACATGTTTGTGATATCGCTGTTTGTGGTTCCACGACACAGGGTATCCTAGTGTGGGGCCAGAAGCAATGTATGTGCCTGCATGTAAACGTTTATAATGTTTGTTTGTTCATCCCCTGTGCGATCTCGCCCGGTCTAGGTAACTTGTGCGCCTGCTAATAGATTGGTATTTAAGGTAAATAAGGGACCTTTGAGCTCCATCATCAGACCAGGCTCGATGGTGCCACATTATTGTATCACGCATCCTAGAGTTCCCTCTGCCACCTTTGAGCTCCATCATCAGACCAGGCTCGATGGTGCCATATTATTGTATCACGCATCCTAGAGTTCCCTCTGCCACCTTTGAGCTCCATCATCAGACCAGGCTCGATGGTGCCATATTATTGTATCACGCATCCTAGAGTTCCCTCTGCCTCCTTTGAGCTCCATCATCAGACCAGGCTCGATGGTGCCATATTATTGTATCACGCATCCTAGAGTTCCCTCTGCCTCCTTTGAGCTCTATCATCAGACCAGGCTCGATGGTGCCATATTATTGTATCACGCATCCTAGAGTTCCCTCTGCCACCTTTGAGCTCCATCATCAGACCAGGCTCGATGGTGCCATATTATTGTATCACGCATCCTAGAGTTCCCTCTGCCACCTTTGAGCTCCATCATCAGACCAGGCTCGATGGTGCCATATTATTGTATTTTCATTTGAATTAGCCAGATTTTCTTAAAATAATTAAAGTGTGCCCCACTATGTTATGTAAACATACTATGAATCTCGGATGTACTTATTAACAGTAACGCATGAGTATATAACATACCAACGATTGGTACACAATGGGTTGTTTGTTTCTCTTTTTATCAGCTCTGAAGTATGTGTAGGTAATATGTGATGGGCCATTGTTGTACTAATCTAGATTGAACTAGTACCCGCTTTGTAGTTTAGTGTAACTTGGGAATCTAGGAATGGATCGAATAAGGCACTGAAACTGAAAGGGTTTACGAAAACCGGTTATTGAATAACAGAAATAATTAACGGTTGGAAAGGACACCGACAATTCTCCATACTAACGAATATCTCGAGCGAATTTGTACGTTAGACGTTCTATTCAAAATGATATTTTTTTTATTCATGAGTTCAGTACTGTAAGATTTTTTATTGTTTGAGGCCATTTTATAATATGAATATTACGCAAAAAGTTTGGAAACAACCTTCTGATGGATTGTCAAATAAAAAAATATATTCTGTGACACTAGCCTTTGCATTTTTACTCGGAAGAATACCGAAGAAAGTCATTTGAATTTCAAATTTATAAAATATTCTTCATTAATAGCAGAAAAATTGTACTGAAATAAATGGTTTTTATTGGTATTGGTTTTCATAGACGTTTGTCCTTTACGTTGTGTGTGACATACAAGATCTGTATTTAATTCTTCGTCTTGTTGAGTCTCATACACGGGCAACCCAAAATTCCACAACAGGGTTAAAAAGCTAGCTATCGCGGTTGTGGCATTTTGGGCTGCCCGTGTATTTAATTAATATTCCTACACCATATCGACTTTTAGGTAAAACTATTTGATAAAAAAAAAAAATGTAATTATTCATTCTTGCTTTTCAGCTAAACCGCCGAAAACGCGCTCAATCGACAAGCGAAAACCGAACCGATCTCAATGGTTACATTGCCAACTCTTCCGTCTACGTCACCTCAATAAACGAAGACGGCGCCATCGAGAGCAAACCAACAATCACCTCACCCAAACCGAAACCGAAATCGCTACCGGCAAAACCGGTACCGTTAATCGCAAACGGTATCCAACCCGACAAAAAGGACTCAACAGACGCGATTGTCGAGCCAGAGAAACACGAAAAGGATATTTCGTCAACAGAAAAGGTCAAAGTGAATGATGCTAGTAGTGATGTGAGTAAAGTGATAAGTGAGAGTGTAAGTGAGCCGATCAGTGTAGCTATTGCCAGGGAGCACCTGAGTAACGGTAGGAGTGAGAAACTGTTGGGTGAAACGCCCGATAACCGGATAAGGGCCACCGCCATTATTGAAAACAACAAATTGGGACCCGGGGAAAAAGGGTGAGTTTACATATAGTTTCTTTTCCAGGCAGGTATATCCCGTCGCAGCTCGCAGCTATGATTTTCCCTAGGGTAACTGTTTGAAAGTTTCTTCGTATTTTGCGATAGAGATGGTAAAATATTATGTAGAGATTCAAAAGTTGTTCGACTCCTTCTAACGTTTTGAGGTAAACATAAACATAAACATTTACATACAGGCACATACAAATGAAAAATAAAATAAATAAATAAATAGCTTCTGGCCCCACACTAGGATACCCTGGGTCGTGGGAACCAGAAACAGCGACATCAGTAAACATCCAAGTCCTGGGTGAACATCAAATATCTTTTGGGTATATATATTTTCAAATATATTCCATATTTTGATGCATGAAACCCACAAATATGCAATACCTATCTATCAAGATCATAGAATTTATAATACTTATAAATCAACGGAGTGAAATTAATTTTGTGATTATTACATTTGTCATACTAAGGTAATTATTAGATATTCGATAATTGCGAAAATGAGGCTAACCCACGGTCAATTCTTCGTGACTAACTACTATTATTTATATAAATAGAGCCCACATGCTACTACGCAATGCTTATACATTAACAGAGTATACATACATACTTTGTATTCATAGAATGAGCAGATAGTGTATTTATTCAGTTGACTTTGTCTGCACAACACCTGTGTTTGACTTTAACAATGTTTCGTTTTATTATGTTGTCTTATTTCTCATTCTTAGGGTTTCTGATTGGTTTAATTAATTTAAAAAAAGTTCTTATCAGTTATATCTACCTTAAGGCGTAATTAAAGTAAAGGCATTACATTGTTGAGGCATTAACTTGTATTTTTCATGATTTCATAACTTTTTGCGCCACAGAAAGCAGAAAACCAGAAATCATATAATGGATAAATAAAATCAACAAACGCGAGCGAGATTATCATCTCATTTAACCTTTGCTAATTTTACGCAGAGAACTATATTAACGTTGGAAAGTTTAATTCTTTCATATCTCTGATATTGATTCTTGGATTGGGTAACTTTCATTTCGTCTCTCTAGTTCTACATCAGATCCGCACAGAGCGGGGCCTTTCGCTTTACTCGGTCTTCATCAATTTCATGCATTGCATTACTGTAATATGCATCGAAGTTATGTTTTATTACCCCATTTTCAACTTGAGTCATGAAATCCTTCTGTGATATTTCCTTATTACCTACTTACGCCCGCCTTCACCACCATAGGCCAACTAACATGGTCTAACTGGAAATTGGCACTTTCCTGTCACTTTCTATGCTTATAAAATTCTTATATGTACCTACCTACATTGACTAACACTGTTTTAAAACATAGCTCCTGCCTGTGATTATTATGTAATTATAATACCTATGGTTTCTATAATCAGTTTTTTGTAGCCTTGGATTGTGTAACACAGTCGAACATGGTCGAACCTATCCTTAGCATTAACAGAGAACTTTTCATGATAGCACTATCATCATCATCAACATCATCATTAGCCCACTTCAGCCCAAAGCCGAGTTGCCTGTCTCTCATCTCATCTCACAATAGTCCCAAATGCCAATGCACAACATTTGTTCCGGTCCCCTACTATTCTAGTCCACTGCTCGGTTTAACAAAATTGGTCCGATCTTCCCCGGTGGATCTTGTGCTGGGGAAGACTTTTATAAATATTGTCATCGTGCCTCTTATTGTTCGAAAAAAAAACCGGTGATTTCATGAAATAGAGACAGAACAGAGCTATTTATATACGTGTACTCGTATAATATGTATAGCTCGGTCTCGGCTCGGGTCCGGAGGACTGCTCTGCTGCTGGTGAATTTAGTCATAATCTGGGCTTTTATTTTGTAACAGCCATATTTTTTATGGCACAAGTATATTTTATAACCTTTCCCACTGTGGTGTGTCCTTCACATCTCTATCGTATAGTTCAACAAGTTTAAGTAATTGTCCTCTTCGTTATCCTATTAGTTAAGTAGGTTCAACGTGATTCTGTCTGCTAACTGTTTGCAAGCGGATACTGCCAATTATGATTACTGTAGATGCCATGGTGCCTTGGCAATTACCTCGATGCTATGCCGATAGCCTTGTAGATTGTGGTGCTCATTGCTCATTGAAAAAAAACATACCTATTTCCAAAGATAATGGGGGCTATTTGGGAGGAAAATGCACTAAACTAAAAAGGCAACTATAGCCTATAAACGTCATAATGATGTCATTTTAGATGATATCAATTTTCCTCCCAAATAGCCCCCAATGTAATCGCAATGTACCTAATACGTCGCAGACTATTTCCTTAATTTTACCACAGAATACTAGGTTTGACTGGACCTTGAAAGAGACCGTTTGATAGAATGATATCTGCTGTCAATATACCCCAGTCGGCAGAGTATTCAGTCCATTAAAAAATAATGTTAATTCCGAATTCAACGAAACTTAAAGTATGTTATTTGTAGGCTATATAAAGTCTTCACAAAATAAAAGGCCCGTTTTTACTGTTCACGCCCATGAAGTTTTAACCCCTAACGCGTAAGTAATAAAAACGGTTTTTAGGTGCAACTTGTACGCTTTGCTTGTACGCAACAGTTGGCTTTTATGGGTTAAAACTTCATGGGCGTGAACTGTCAAAACGGGCCTTTTATTTTGTGAAGACTGTAGTAGTGTTACACTCAATTTTCCGAACAAATAAAGCTTGTGCTAACTTGAGGAGGGGCGAAAAACCGAAATGTTTTGGACTTCTTCCAGTTTTTCACGTTTATTTTTAAAAAAAGTCAATAAATTGTAAGAAATAGTGAATCAAAGATGACAAAATTTCACGTCGCTAACAAAAAGAAATACTAAAATTGGTCCAGTAGTTTGACTTTTGTTGGGGTCCAAAATACTCCCAAATCAATAAATCAATTATATTGAATAGTTTATACTGAATCGTCACAAACAACATACCTACATAAGTTTCGTTGAATTCGGAATTTTTCCGTGGTTACTGGAGTAATATAACTTTTAACTAAAACCAAAAGATTGTTTACTAAGCATAGATGCTTGAGATTTACTAAAGATTCAAAAACGTGTCTTCTAAAGAGTTTTTAAAGACAAATGGCATTATACATATTGTAATTGCAAGCCAAAGATTCATCCATTAGAAAAAAGAGAAAGCTAAATAATATCAATATCCACATTGTAGACGGCCCGAGGCTTGTCTTGCCATCATGTGACCTGGCCAACTCAGCAAGGTTTAACATTGGCAATCTATTTATCTTGTTAGACACGTTTCAAAGGAAGCTGTTAGTAATTTATCTGGTTAATGAATGGTTTCATGTTCACTGTCGGTCATGCAGTCATGCTTGATATAGACTTTGTTGTTTTCCTCACCAGTACCGGTATGTAAAGGTACCTTTATTTAGTGCATGGACCGAGTGAATGTCTTATTTTTAATTGCACCAGCTTTTACCGAGGTTTGTTTCAACAACTCTTAGCTCCACGGAACCATGGACTTCAGTCTCGCTTTAGTATTTAAGGTGATCTTCAGAATCATCATAATTGTCACTTGCTTCAAATAGATATCATATTTTATACAGTTTTACTAATAATGCAAAGTGCAACCGTCTCAAACGATTAG
This sequence comes from Argyresthia albistria, assembly GCA_963457715.1. NCBI lineage: Eukaryota > Metazoa > Arthropoda > Insecta > Lepidoptera > Argyresthiidae > Argyresthia > Argyresthia albistria. Next base: position 10,477,837 of record OY735269.1, on the reverse strand, counting down.
ATAATATAATATTTGATTTCTTTCTCCAAATTATACACCTGCGAACACAAAGACACACTTCCCGGTAAATTTCATTGAGACAATGAATGATATTGACAATGAAACATTCCTAATTCGCCGTAAAAAGGGTGCGTACGGCGATCTACCTGTCACGTACCTGTACCTGCATCAGCGTCACACAACAGTGGCGCCCCTCACTCCCCCCTCTCTGTCCCTCCTGCGCCCGCGCTCGTGGGAGACTACTGAGACTAGTTTTTGTCTCTCTCTTTCCCACGCACAGCTAACCGGCAACCGGCATGCCTTCCATTATTTTTATAATTTTCAAACTTACCTGCCAGTAGACGTGTGTTGCATGCGCCTTCATGGTGTTATTGCCATAACTTTTTCTAATCATTGGAACTTTTTGGTTGAACTAAGTGATTTTTTCCGAGTTGGGTGGTTAACTTTCTGTGGTAACGGTGTGTTTTAAGTGCGATGTGAGTTTAATCGTGTGCCAAGCCATTATAAAGTGATTTTATAACTGTGTTGTTCAGTATACCAGGATGCACTATAAGCAACTTTTTAAAAGGTTCGTTGATATTTTTTCTTAACATTTATTTCAGAAACACTTTGATAAAGTTATAAAGTGGGGACTTTGAGTAAATAGCGAGTATAATATACTAATTAATTAGGTTAATTAAATGAATCACGCCATAATGCCTTTTGATGTTGATTGGTCCGTAATCACTGGATTCCATTAATTTATATTGTATTATTAACTCGTCCTAGTTTCTTCTAATGGTCTTGACAATTATTTCTGCTATGTTAGCTAAAGAATACGACTTAAGTCCAAGAAAAAAAATGCAGTGTTTCCTTCAGAAATAATTGTTAGCTCTTTACTGATGATGGCAAGATACATATAAGTAAGTAGGTAAGTAAGTTTTAGATAGTATCACCGTTTTATCTACAATTTACCTTAATCGTTCTACAAAAGTATTCACCAATACATTCCTCAAATAACTGACCATAACATTAGATGAATACACATTACAGCCCACATGAAACAATTTCCTTCTGCACGAATCATTCAACATATTATTGATGATAACCATAAAGTTTTTTATTTAAATATAGGGACGTACAAGTACACTCATTGCGCCTCGAGCATCTGAGAAAAACCAGTATTACTTAGATGCGATACCTAAACTGCATACCGCTTTCATACCCCCGCCCTAATGGCTGGGAAATGCCCTGGGGCTAGATGCCCGGTCATTTTAGAACAAAAAACTAGTCTTTATCTGGATGTGGTTACTGGTTATGGTTAGCTTGTGGAGACTGTGGAGAACTGTTTTGTATATCCCATATCCTGTGCTCATTGAATGCACATTTACGTAGCTGGGTAAATATTATAGTAAATTGTTCTTGTCGTGACTTTTATTTATCTAGTTAGGGGTAAACACGCCACTATCAAGAATAATAATCATTCAGTTACATACATTCGTAGGTTGTTTATATCATTATCTAGACGTCCATTATGTCTCTTACACAAGTTTACATTACACCCCACTTGGGAAGGGGCGTGGTGCTGCTTTTGTAAAACCGTCTAAGTTAGAAAAATACGGTGTTCTAAGCTGTACGGACTTTAATTAAGTCCCTGTTTAACACAGCATATTTTCAAGAGAATGTTTAATTTTCATTCGGTAGGTAGTACGGTAGGTACTTTCTTTGTAAATGAAAAATATATTTCTTTTGTCGAGGTATATTACGGTATGGGGTACCTATTATGTTATAATGCTATTTTAAGGTGTTTGTGGGGGTTTTCCTTCGTGGAATTTCAGGTGGCCCGTCTTTTGCGTTGCACAATATCAAATTGATATAGGCTATAAAATATGGTATTGTATTTTAGAATTGATTCAACATAAAACATACCTAGCTTTACGCTTTTGAACGCTGGCTCTAACTCAAAGAAACGAGGCTAGTCTCCTTGAAAAACTTTTCTTCCTAAGCCTTTTTTTAATTGACCTAAATTCTCTGACTAATCAACAATAGAGAAGTATTTAAACAGCAGCAACATCTGATTATCCGATCTTCCCTCTAGCAGGGCTCGGCAATTTCCGTCATCATCATAATATGCAAAAAGAGATCTAATAACCGTTTCCACAAAGGAAATTTGTATCAAAACCGTATTGTCTCAGCAACGACAATTCTATGGAGGAACAACAATATCGTCCAAATACCGGTTGACGTATCGCACTTCACCGGTATAAGGAGATTGGGCTCTACAATCTAGGATATACAGACGATATTTCTCAGTGTTGTAAGTGGACATAGGATATTCCCGAGTGGTAATCAGAAACAATAGGAGGTTCTCTGTATGCTACTCTCGCACAATGGCGTCGTGATAATATTCAGTTTGAGTGGTGGATTAAGAATACTTAATTCGGTTGTGGTATTTTGAAATAAACGGTTTTAAGGGTCGTTTTAGAGCTTTTTTATGGGTTTTTATGTAAGGCCAGATGGAAATAGATATCCATCTAACGAGAGAGTAGTTTATAAGCGAGCTAATCTACGGAAAACCATAAGAATGTACTCTGCTTTTCATTCAAGATACCGGCCCTGAGCCTTACCTTCCACCCTTATAGTCGTTTCTTTCACCCAAATTAATTACCCTCGACTCAACCTAACTGAAAATATTGCTGTCGAAAATTGCATTCACATCAAATTCTTTGGGGACGCCTGACATACAACGAGCCAAGGAATTGTAAAGCAAACTGGTGTATACTCAAGTTTCTGTCTAATTAAGTAAAGAAAGTGAGCTGCACTTCATCCGTTGAGTAATTTAATAAGTTGATAGTAAGACTTGGATAAAAGTGCAGATAGTGCTGCTTACAAATGAGAAGTCGTTAGGAATACTGTTATCCCAAATCAGCGTTTATTGGACACATGTGTCGAAAGCAGGCACTCAACAGTGCCCACTTAGAGCTGTTTCTATTTTTTTACTTCTACTTAAGCTGTGAGAAATTAACGTCAAATGTATCAAAAAGGTTCTTATCTTCTTTTTCAAGAGCCTACTTGAGAATACCCAAATAAAAAAGTATTTAAAACTGTATTCCTAAAACTCAAAGTAGTAGAATAGTAGTTTTGGAACTCAAAGAATTCCAAAAACTAAAAAAACGTGGCTAATACGATTATGTTACGGCATAAGCTGAGAGGTAGACGGTTGCTTTTAGAGTAGGCGGTATCAAGTTCAATGCCACGTATATTGACGTTTTTATCCGTTTAACGGCCGATTTTTTAATCTTCGTTATAGTGTTTATGTGTCTGTTTATCTAAAGAAAATATTTTTTAGTCACAGTACGTGAAATATAAATAATGATATCTGACTGATTTATGGAAAGAAAAATCGGCCCTTAATTTCTATACAAAGTAATAACAGGATGAATTATTTCAAGAAGTCACTGTACGATATCGTACAGTCGCCTACGCGTGTTAGGTATATGAGTTATGACAATCTTGATGAGTTAAAAACTGGTTTTTGCTTAACTTATGTTTTACCTTCTGTAGAGTCAAGGTTCAATAGATCGTTTAAAATATTGTTGCTGGATACATATGTTGGCCTTTTTGTATGAGAAAACTATTATTTCGGTTTAGGAAACGGACATAACTTTTTGAAAAAAGTCATAATGCAAAAATCCTGCCTTCCGAATGTTTTTACGGAGAACAATGAACAAGAAAAAGTAATAAAAAAACAACATTAGTGTTTCCAGAATCTAAGGTTACGTCATTGGGTTCCCGAAATCGTTACCTGTGCTTTTTAGGGTTCCGTACTCAAAGGCCGAGCGCCCATCTAAGTAACGTGACGTGACAGAAAAATGGTACAGGATAGTGGCATGGCATCTCATCTCGTTTCATGTCACGCCACGTCCATGGATTTATTTGACAGATAGCTTGTTGTTGAGGAAGCGACGGTTGTATGCCAGGATCGTATCAAGCGGAGGTCTTTAGTCTCTGCCTACCTCCCTTCCGGGAACAAGGCGTGAGCATGTATGTATTGCTTGTCACGTTACAATGACAACAATGACAGTTTTCTCATATTTATAACTTTATGTATTAGTATTTCTAAGGTCCTTATTATTTCAAAGGCTGTGACGGTATTGTAACTTTTGACTTTTGACCAACAAATTACTGATTTTAAAATAAGTACACAAGGCTGAAAAGTTTCAAGTTCAGAATAACCTGAAAAAAATGCAAGCTAAACTTAACCTCCATCGCCAAATTGACGGGCAACAGTGGATTAGGTTGGCTCAAGACCGCATCGAATGGAGTAATGAATGGCCTTTACTCACCAGTGGGTGCTAGGGGCTGGTTACCCACTGACGAAAGGTTAACCTCCCCAAAGAAAGTTACGAGATTTTTCCAAAAATACTAACATAAGCGTCACACGTAGCAGCAGAGGCATACGAGTTTACTATAAAAAAAAACTAATATTATACCTATTCTGTTAAAAATACGGTGGCACAGAACCAATCATGTCTAATTCCGACTCGCACGTCAGCTTTTTTCTTTTTGGGAATCCTGGGAGAGATTAGTGTGGTATGCGGGTATGCGGCCCTTTTGTCGTGTTATTGAACTTGTTTCTTTGTGATTTCTTAAAGGCGTTTTTGTCCTTAAGAATGTTTTGTCTATCTACTGAGATTTCTTGCTGGACCTAGTTTTTTATAGGTACCGATATTTAACAACTAGATTAGGTTCCACTACCGTTATCTTTACCGTTATCTTTACCAGTATTAGCCCCTTACTGATGATTATCAACCAATCGCATAGCCGAATTATAAATTTTATTGTTATCTATCATCATCATCATGTCAGCCTTGTTTGCTGGTTTTGTATTCAGTCATCGATTTTATCAGGGATACAGCTATGCGCTAACAAACAATCAGACATATTGTATGTCGTCAATGTTTCAAGTTCCAAATACAGCCTTAAATTGTCCCTCGCTTCCCTAGGATATTAATATTACCGTTCCTTTAGAGCCCGCTGCTGGCTAATTATTGTCTATTCGTGATAAGAATGCAGTAAAGTCATCACTGTCCGGCGGCCTAGCCACGCCCCGCAACCAATCAAATCGTTTCCAATTATCAAGCCAAGTTCTCATTGACCAGTTGAAGACAAACTTTCAAACGCGAAGGTTGTGTCCTGTCCTGTGAGTGTGTGTACAGATTTAAATTAAAATTTCACTACATTCTTATCACGAATAGATTGTAGGACTCTGCCACTGCCACCCCTTACTTCACCTATGTGTCTGTTTATCCCTTTACTTCGCTATGGAAATAAGCTCCTGATATTTTATTACTTTTTAGGGTTCCGTAGAGAAACAAGGAACCCTTATAGTTTCGTCAAGTCTGTCTGTCCGTCCGTCCGTATGTCACAGCAACTTTATTCCAAAACTATTCGGACTACACAGTTGAAACTTAGTACGTAGATGTATTCTATGAACTGCTTTACGATTTTTATACAAAAACTGAAAAAAATAAAAATTTAAGGGGGGCTCCCCATACATGAAACTGAAACCAAAAAATTTTTTTTTCATCAAACCTAGATGTGTGGGGTGTTTAAAGATAGGTCTTCAAAAATTAAGTGGAGGTTCCTAAAACCATTTTCCCTCAAAGTCAATCTTTAAAGAGACAGACCCATCCAAATTGGAAAAAATTGTTCTAACTTTTTAAGTAAGAAAGTGATAAATCTATAAAAAATATATGCTGTGTATCTCAATATAAACTTTCGATGAAAATTGATTTGAACAAAATATAATAAGCAGTTTTTAAGATATAAAACATTTATTGAAACCGCAAAAATAACTTTGTCATTCATACAAACTCTATGAAAAACAAAGTTACAACACAAATATCCAGTCTTCTACTTGTTTTCTAATCTAATTACTTGCTACTACGGAACCCTTCAAGGGCGAGTCCAACTCGCACTTGGCCACTTTTTGGACTTAGAAATAGTTAGGTGAGATCGTATCACCGTGATGCTACAAGTAACTCTATATTGTATTAACGGCTGGGGATCAAGTAACATCCAGGTACTATCGGCAGAGTGTCAGCAACTACTATTCGCCCTATTGCATAACGCATTCTTGTTCACTGTTGGATATTATCACTTAAGGGGCCTCACGAATAAATTAGGGGTTCAGGGGTATTTCAGGAAATACTCGACTAATCGTATTCAATTTCTAGTATATGTAATTTGACTATATAATCTAGGGTTTTCAAGAAGGAAAACGTGTTTGGATAAAATTTTCTCGATAGAAAATAAATCCAAAGTCAACCCCTTTTTTCAATATTTTTTCCTATTGTACCGCAGTAGTAGTAAATATGATTTTTCTATTAATTGAAATATGTGGGTAATCGTTGTTACTAGCGATTTCATGAATGAAATGTAATTCCCTGGAATAGCTTATTTTTTATGATTTTTTTTCCGTTTTGGCGCTTACGTTGATTCAGATTAGGCGCGAGCGCACAATTGCCATCCCACTTATTCCTGTTCCGAGTTATATTTGCTTCCCACTTCCGCAATCTTCGTTGACCTTGGTTTGTAATTATTCGTACCTCGCCTTAACACTTAGTTTGTGTGACTCACTCATATTTAGATGACAAAACTGCGTGGTCTTTACTATCTCGGCGCACAGAAATCCAAAGTTGGGCGATGGACTGAGTCAGTACGTCTCTCTTCGGTGTATTTCCTTACTTAAGTAGAAATACATAAAATTGATTTTTTTAAGGCCCTCACATATTTTAAAAGAGGTGCGGGGGAGTTTCTTGACCTTCTTTGCTCCATCCCTAAGCCCATAACTTCCAAACGGGGGCGGTACATAGTATACAAAAATATTAATATTATATTGGCGTTGACTAAGCAATCTGTATGATTTTATGGTCAATAAATAAAAAATACTTTGACTTTGACTTTGGACATTCAGGCCCGTATTAACCTGCTTTTAGTTCTGTGAGTTGTCTCAGCAAGCCACAATGACGGCTTTGCCCTTGGAGGAAGGAAGTCAACATAGAGTTTCATTGGTCTGAGTCTTTGCCATAGCCCATAACAAATCTGTTGCGATTCATCTGTCAAATGGTCATGGGTCATGGGGTCATGGGTATCTGTTCAATAGGACCTATTGAACAGATACCACAGCTACAAATATACAGGGTGTAACAGGAAGGGGTGTCCAAGCCGAAGGAGGCCTCTTAGGGACATCATTCTGAACAACATTCACTATGGGACCGACTTGATCAGAGCAACTTTACTTTTATTTAACTCAGTACATTTCGGGCCTAGCGCTCAACTGATCTGTATGGTGGAGTGAAAAATAAAGTTGCTCTGATCAAGTCGGTCCCATAGTGAAAGTTGATCAGAATGATGTCTATAACAACCCTCTTTCGGCTTTTACACCCCTTTCTGTTATACAAAGCCCCTGTGATCGTTCGTGACCATGACATTACCTTACCATCGGCAACAAACACCACTGTGGCTGTGGTGGTAGGAATCCCATCCATTTAACATGGTCATTAGAGGCCTGCCTGTTCCGGTAATTTTGCTGATAGTACCCGTACAAGAAGGTGTAACAGGAGAAACATTCCCACACTTGACGCGGCTCAGTGGCTCCTATAACCGTTATAGTTATCAACTTATCAAGTATAATGTACCATACCTAAATGTATAATCAAATATATTACAAGACAAATAAATAAAGCGTCACGCCTTTTCCCATACGGGTTTAAGGCGACACTGGCCCAGACAAAGGTGGACAAAGTTATGGTCTATCCATTCTAACTTGTCAATAAGTTACAAGTTTAGTCAATCGAAAACTCATTGAAATAATAAAATAATCAAAGAATTATCAGAATTAATTTCAGTCATTCAACATTCTATCCAGATCTCGGCAGTTTATTCACTTATCTCTTCCCTTCACTAGAAATTACTGTTTAGGGTTCCGTACCCGAAGGGTGCCAAACGGGACCCTATTACTGAGACTTCGCTGTCCGGCCGTCCGTCTGTCTGTCTGTCTGTCTGTCACCAGGTTTCATGAACATCCGTGGTAGCTAGACAGTTGAAATTTTCACAGATGATGTATTTCTGTTGCCGCTATAACAACAAATACTAAAAACAAAAGAAATTTAATATTAAGGAGGGCTCCCATACAACTAACGTGTTTTTTTTTTTTGCGGTTTTTTATAGATAATATTAAATATTAATATTTATAGATAATGTGCGGAGTCCGACTCACACTTGGCCGGTTATTATTTTTATTTGTATTTATAAAATTGGACAAGTAAGAATAAACGTAGTATTCTTACTTCTACCGATTGATCAAGACAAGGAGGCCGTATTGCTCTTTCATCAAGGCACACGACACGGCGCACTACCATGTGTTATTGATCAAGACAAGGAGGCCGTATTGCTCTTTGATCAAGGCACACGACACGGCGCACTACCATGTGTTATTGATCAAGACAAGGAGGCCGTATTGCTCTTTGATCAAGGCACACGACACGGCGCACTACCATGTGTTATTGATCAAGACAAGGAGGCCGTATTGCTCTTTGATCAAGGCACACGACACGGCGCACTACCATGTGTTATTGATCAAGACAAGGAGGCCGTATTGCTCTTTGATCAAGGCACACGACACGGCGCACTACCATGTGTTATTGATCAAGACAAGGAGGCCGTATTGCTCTTTCATCAAGGCACACGACACGGCGCACTACCATGTGTTATTGATCAAGACAAGGAGGCCGTATTGCTCTTTCATCAAGGCACACGACACGGCGCACTACCATGTGTTATTGATCAAGACAAGGAGGCCGTATTGCTCTTTCATCAAGGCACACGACACGGCGCACTACCATGTGTTATTGATCAAGACAAGGAGGCCGTATTGCTCTTTGATCAAGGCACACGACACGGCGCACTACCATGTGTTATTGATCAAGACAAGGAGGCCGTATTGCTCTTTCATCAAGGCACACGACACGGCGCACTACCATGTGTTATTGATCAAGACAAGGAGGCCGTATTGCTCTTTCATCAAGGCACACGACACGGCGCACTACCATGTGTTATTGATCAAGACAAGGAGGCCGTATTGCTCTTTGATCAAGGCACACGACACGGCGCACTACCATGTGTTATTGATCAAGACAAGGAGGCCGTATTGCTCTTTCATCAAGGCACACGACACGGCGCACTACCATGTGTTATTGATCAAGACAAGGAGGCCGTATTGCTCTTTCATCAAGGCACACGACACGGCGCACTACCATGTGTTATTGATCAAGACAAGGAGGCCGTATTGCTCTTTCATCAAGACACCGACACGGCGCACTACCATGTGTTATTGATCAAGACAAGGAGGCCGTATTGCTCTTTCATCAAGGCACACGACACGGCGCACTACCATGTGTTATTTTATTATATCACAGGAACCATTTCGAGCTAGTTTTGACCCTCTAATAATAAACAATCTGTATTTTTCCCCCCACTAGTGTAGGTACACAATCTAGCAGCTAGATATACTCGTATCGTATGCTATCTTGTACTGTAGCTTAATTTCGCAGAGTCAACCAGGATTAAGCTCGACGAATCCAGCTACAAAAATGCAATTTTCTAGTATTTTCTTTAAAAAATTACAAAGAAAACACCGGGACGCTCTAAATAAATAATGGTATCTTAAAAGCATTTCCACGTCGCAACGCAACTGGTATCTCACGTTTGCATCCGTTTATATGCACAGACTGTTCCTCAAAAAGTGCCGCTTTAGGGGATTGGTATAGTATAGATAGTCGAATGCCAGTAAGGGTGAAGCCAGACGAGCGTAAGTTTGTGAGTCGTGAGTCGCAAAATTTCGGTCGCGTAAATCGTTTTCATACTAAAAGACAACTCATTTTGCGACGCCGCCCGTGTATACACGAAACAGGAGTTTTGTATGAAACCGAATACAGCAGAAATTACGCGACCGAAATTCTGCGACTCACAAAATTACGCTCGTCTGGCTTCACCCTAAAAGAGACTTTCTAAATCCAGAATAACCGGCCAAGTGCGAGTCGGACTCGCGCACGAAGGGTTCCGTGCCATTATCTATAAAAAACCACAAAAAAAATGTATGGGAGCCCCCCCTAAATATTAATTTAATTTTAATTTAATTACTTATTTTTGAAGTAAAACTTCTTGGGGCACGGGGGTAAAATTTATTTAACCTCTCAACTGTGGGTTATTCATATATTTGCTATTCAATTACTACTAGCCGGGTGCTATCACGAGTGGCTAAGAAATGTAACGGAAATTGGAATCGGTGACGTCAGGGTCGGCTGAAGACTTTTAAAACCGCAACTATTTTCAATACGGTTTTTAACTAATCAGATAAGATAATAATACATTCGTACAATAAAGAATGTTAATTAGTGAGAGAAAAACCTGATGAAACGTTAACAAATAAAAATTATTTTAAGCATTCTTCCACGAGTTCTTGATTTCCGGTATGGCCAAAACCAGTGACGTGACCAAAAACTACTTCGTTCAACCTCTTTGTTGGAACCGGAACTTATGTTTGACATTGTGCGATGCGATCCATACAGTTTGTAAGAAAAGAGTTTCATCAATGTCACACGGGTCGATATGGATTTCTAAAATGATGAACGAATCGTTTTGTGGCCGGTAACTATGGAATAGGTACCTAAAACGCGCTGCGTAGTCGCGCAACGGGCAGCTAGTAATCGCATAAAGTCACTTAGAATCATCCAAATGTGATATTTAGTTTTCAAGCAAATTCCGATGTGATGCATGGCTGCATTAAGACTTCTTGAAAACAATAAGTAGGTACCTAGAACTGTTCTAAAGCCACTTTTCATTATATAGTGCAGTTCAAGTCACAAATTAGCAGTTTAGCTACTAAGTACGTGTTATACCTACCTATTTAATGTTTATCTGTAGTAAACGGCCAAAGCGAGGTCTACAGCTTACAGAGCCATAAGTTTAATGGCTTATTGTTTCGCTTATTTGTTTGTATGTAATTTTTGTAATACATATTTTAAAGTTGAATTGTTGTTATAACTGTTGAAATTATACGATTTTGATTTTAATAAGCTTTTGTAATTTTAAAGTTAATGCTTCATGCCAGTCAATAATGTTGAAGTAAAATATCAAAATCGAGGTATGTCGTATGGCGGACTAAGGAAATGTCAAGAATAAATTAGTTTGTAGAACTTGAAGGAAATGATTAAATAATTAAGAGTTGTCACTTCATACTCTATGATTCCGCCATTGATTAGTGACTTTTGCCATCGTTAAAAATAACATGCAACATAATTGCCAATTGCCAACTAGCAAAACTGTTGAAAACAGGAGGTTTCCAGAGGAGTGGCTAGATGGCGTTATGTTGCATGTTATTGCAAAATGGTGCTTATTTCTAGCGACGGCAAAGGTCACGGAATCATATTGGAATCACGGAGTATTGAGTAACAACTCTTATTTACCTATATTTAATTTTTTTTTCTTCAAGTTCTACAAACTAAATACAGACGCAGTAAATTAAATTTATGAATGAATATTTAAATGCTATTGGCTGTTGAGAAGTCTTTGTACATGTCTGGGGCAGTCGTCCATATATTGATTTAACCATCTTCTTTGTCATTTATCTGCGCGACTGAGGTGAGTGGCAAGCCTTATGGTAGCCCCGCAGGTACACATTAACTTGGAATAGTTGAAAATACGTACTCGATCAATTAAATAAAGGGACTGGGCACAGAGACAAGCAAAGCAATGCATACATTTGAGCGAGACGGCTTAAAGACGTGACGTCAGATGGTATATAATCTGAGCGAGATGCAAATAGTAGTGACACTATTGAATGAGTTAAGTATATCACCACGAGCGCGACAAATTGTAGATAAGGAATGGTGGGAAATAAATGACATGACGTATTAAAAGTAAGTACAAGTATAAAATAATTTCAAATAATGGGACGTCTGAAACATAAAAGTAACTTGAAGCAGAGATTGGATCTCAAAATTGGAAATTTAAATCTCTTTTAGTATAGGTAGGTATAGGTGTATATTATAGGTACCACTTAATGATCTAGCTACAGAAGTTTTACTTCTAACACGTGTACGGTGCTACACGCGTATTTTTTATTTAAGTAAATAATATACTCAATATATTGTGAACATTGTAAGCGTCTACCTGCTAACATTATCAATATCGAGCAAAAATGAGCAAAAAAATCACGTTTGTTGTATGGGAGCCCCCCTTAATATTACATTTCTTTTGATTTCTCCTATATCAGTGCTACCCCACGCGACTAAGGAACCCCTGTACAAAGTTTCATGGCTCTAGGTCCACCGGTTTAGGCTATGCGTTGCCTGCCCGTCAGCCACGCATTGTATTTGTACCTAGTATTGAGCAGATCTGGTGGCCATATGTGGTCTTCATCAGCAGTTCCGCATCACAATATTATGCTATGTGCATTTGCACGAGTTATTATGAAAAACACAAAAATCACTATAGGTCTGCCTATAATATTTGAAGAGTTCTCTCGATTTCTCCAGGATCCCATCATCAGATCCTGACCTGGTGTCAATGGGACCACCCTTGAGGTATTACCTATACGCCGAAAAAAGATTTGTTCAAATCGGTTCATAATTGGCGGAGTTATCGCGTAACAAACATATAAAAAAAAAAACATACGGGTCGAATTGAGAACCTCCTCCTTTTTAGGGTACCGTACCCGAAGGGTGCCAAACGGGACCCTATTACTGAGACTTCGCTGTCCGTCTGTCCGTCCGTCCGTCCGTCCGTCCGTCCGTCCGTCCTGTCTGTCACCGGGTCCGTCTGCACGAACCGTAATAGCTAGAAAGCTGAAATTTTCACAGAATGTGTATATCTGTTGCCGCACCAACCACAAATACTGAAATACGAGAGATATTGCAAATTAAAGGGGGCCCCGATACAAGAGACGTGTTTAGATACACTTACGCATTTCAAAACGGAGATCTTGACTGAAACTGTTTATTTATTGTCATAGCAACCATGTCATAGACACATACTACACATTTAAATATGATAGCATATTTCGCGTCAACCCACATGGTTGTGGTTAGTCGGTATGATGTAGTGTAGACTCTCAATCCGGAGGTCGTCGGTTCAAATCTCGTGAAGGCATAAACTTTTTAAATTTTCTTTTTGTTTATTTTTTTATTGTTTTGAGTGCTTTTGATTTGTTGTACGATGGTACGGTACCCTTCGTGTGCGATACCGACCCGCACTTAACCGATTATTTTGAAGTCGGTTGAAAAGGAAAGTTAGTTACTACACACACATGCCGAGAATAAATATCATTAAAGTTTATTAAACTAACGCCGCTTTTTAGGGTTCCGTACCCGAAGGGTGCCAAACGGGACCCTATTACTGAGACTGAGAGTCCGTCCGTCCGTCCGTCTGTCTGTCACCAGGCTGTATCTCATGAACCGTGGTAGCTAGACAGTTGAAATTTTCACAGATTATGTATTTCTGTTGCCGCTATAACAACAAATACTATAATTGAAACAAAAAGTAAACTTTAGAAAAAACCGACTTCCACAAACCCCATTTTCATTAGATCGAGTTTAATACAAACTGTAACCCCTTATCCCCCCCCCCCCCTTGGGGAATTAATTTTGTCAAATCCCATATCAGTGCTACCCCACGCTACTAAGGAACCCCTGTACAAAGTTTCACGGCTCTAGGTCCACCGGTTTAGGCTATACGTTGCCTGCCCGTCAGCCACGCATTGTATTTGTACCTAGTATTGAGCAGATCTGGTGGCCATATGTGGTCTTCATCAGCAGTTCCGCATCACAATATTATGCTTACCATGTGCATTTGCACGAGTTATTATGAAAACACACAAAAATCACTATAGGTCTGCCTATAATATTTGAAGAGTTCCCTCGATTTCTCCAGGATCCCATCATCAGATCCTGACCTGGTGTCAATGGGACCAATGGGAAGGTAAACCCTTTCAAACAAAAAAATAATTTTCCAAATCGGTCCATCCGATTAGGCGCTATCGGGGTGTAGACATAAAAAAAAATCCCATATCAGTGCTACCCCACGCTACTAAGGAACCCCTGTACAAAGTTTCACGGCTCTAGGTCCACCGGTTTAGGCTATACGTTGCCTGCCCGTCAGCCATGCATTGTATTTGTACCTAGTATTGAGCAGATCTGGTGGCCATATGTGGTCTTCATCAGCAGTTCCGCATCACAATATTATGCTTACCAATTATGCATTTGCACGAGTTATTATGAAAAACACAAAAATCACTATAGGTCTGCCTATAATATTTGAAGAGTTCCCTCGATTTCTCCAGGATCCCATCATCAGATCCTGACCTGGTGTCAATGGGACCAATGGGAAGGTAAATCCTTTCAAACAAAAAAATAATTTTCCAAATCGGTCCATCCGTTTAGGCGCTATCGGGGTGTAGACATAAAAAAAAACAAACATACGGACGAATTGTAAACCTCCTCCTTTGGGAAGTCTGTTAAAAAACCAAAAGAAATTTAATATTAAGAGGGGCTCACATACAACAAACGTGATTTTTTTGCTAATTTTTGCTCGATATTGATAATGGTAGCAGGTAGACGCTTAAATTGTTCACAATATATTGAGTATATTATTTACTTAAAAAATAAATAATGAAATTAAAATTAAATTAATATTTAGGGGGGGCTCCCATACATTATGTTTTTTGCTGTTTTTTATAGATAATGGTACGGAACCCTTCGTGCGCGAGTCCGACTAGCACTTGGCCGGTTATTGTTTATTTATTTAGCAATCGTATTTGTACTTGTTTGTAATTGTAATCCTACACTCGTGTTATTAATACTCAGTTTAATAGGCCATCAAACACTCAATTAATAAAATGAAGTGCAAACAAAATATTGCTGGTAGCGATTAATGTAAAACAAAGTTAGTGCAAACAAAGTACTTGTAAAACTTTATTATTGCGTTTGTTATTGATGTAGTGATGAACTGATGACTTAAGTAGTTCAAAGTACACATTAAGTGTAATACGTAGCCATACATACCTTCTTATATGAACGTCATTACTGTAACAATAGTCCTCTGAGTGAAGAACTAAGGAATCTATCATGGACTCGGTATCCTCTATGATCTCGGCAATAAATGAATATGGTCCATACAAGAGCAAAAGGAGGAAATTAAAATTGAAATATCGTTTATTCAACAAAACATTATTGCACTTAATAGTGCTATTGCCTAAAAAAAGTAATTATAAGTACGTATAACGAGGACGTCGTCATTTGACTAATTCTGTGGCCTCGTTAGATCATTTGTTTCATTTCATGCATCGATTGGTGAAGTCAATTTATAACCAATTTTCGCCCTGTTCTACACCATTAATAATTCAATAAGCTAAACCTGCTAGGTCAACATTTATTCAAATTAGTGCCGATCTTTTCATCCTCAGATAGCGTTTATCTGTCGTTTTATCTGATACTTTTGACATTTCACAGGTACATGAAGTGTCAAACAAAGTTACCCGACTGTTAACTGTTTCTGTAACTGTCTCTTCTTGACCTTGAAGAAGTTTTGAATTTAGGTTTAAAGAAGAATAAAGTTCTTTAGACCTAAAGTGAAAACTCCTTCGTGAGATGGTTCATCTATATCTCATGTCGAGTCGAACGAGAGTCGAACCCATAGAAGCATAATATGTCACCGTCAATCACCCGTTGCTGAAAATGCCCAATCAAAAACCACCTTTGATGCATTCATAATGTT
Organism: Argyresthia albistria; assembly: GCA_963457715.1. Taxonomy (NCBI): domain Eukaryota; kingdom Metazoa; phylum Arthropoda; class Insecta; order Lepidoptera; family Argyresthiidae; genus Argyresthia; species Argyresthia albistria. The sequence continues at coordinate 10,462,021 of OY735269.1, read as the reverse complement.
TGTAATTACTGGCGAGTTTTGCATAGAATGGTGAGATGGCTCCCACGCAGGGAGTGTCTGGGCGCGGCGCCATTGTCACTGGCTGCTTTGAAATTCAAATATCGAACGTTGGATTATCGAGGACAGTGCAATTTGGTCCCAATTCTGGCAAATCACGTGGTTAGTAAAGTACACGCATCATGTGACGTGCGTTTATGTCTCTTCTACAATTTAGCTGACACGATTTTGGGCAATGATAGACCTACCCCTAACCTAACTATCATCAGAACAGCTTTGGTTTTAGAATAAATGAGCCAAAATATAAAAACAATCATCTGATCAGCCAGTTGCACTGACTGACTGTTCAGATGATTAATTACAACACAAGTGTCTATGGAGTTTCTATTATTTCGGTAATTGCTTAATTGCGTGAATCTCCTAAACAATTTTACCCAAATGGAACTAGCAAGATGCAATTGAAAACGAAGATTTCTCATTCTCGCCAAGTTGTCCAAACTCTATCCGACACTCGGCAAACTTGCATCTCAAGTTGCCGGTGACCTCAAGAGGCGCAGACAAACTAGGGGCGAACTTGTCCGAAATTCAGCGAAGTTCGGCGAAAGCATAAATTATACGGACTGAAACGGTATCATGAGATGCACTTCTAAAGTGTGACGTCAGTGCTTGTTGGAACACGATATACCTTAGATGCATTTTTTATGATTTCTATGCCCTGCGTTTCTTATTTCCGAGATAAAGCCAAGCCGAGCCTTGAAGAAGTTTTCGAGACTTATTCGTCCTGGTCCAACAAACCTGAAAATCTGCTGCTATTACAAGCGATTATAGTCTTGTTCGTTTTATTTATTCTTCTATCTTAAATCTTCTTCTTTTATACAAAGCGTAGGTACTAACCTCTTTTGAGGTTAATAAATTTGAAAATCAAGGCGTTATTTTTTTCGACTGAAGTAAAATATTTGGTTAGTCGATCGAGGTAGATACTAAACTAACGTCTTGATCTTGAGATTGTTTTGTTGTTCGTTAGCGCTACCCGGGAAGGACGTGCAGCGCTGTATTATTATTATTGTCTATTACTTACTTCATGCAAGCTTGATGATGCTGATGCTTCAGATGCACCAAAAAAACTGTGCAAATGTCTGTTAAAATTGCACGGTTTTCGTGAAAGTACTAGATAGTGATAGTCTATAGATACCTCAACATAACACCTCGAAGGCGCGGCCATTTTACAAGCAAGTGACAATAAAGTTAAAACACGTTCTCATAAAACAAACACGGCTTATAACAATGTTACTAACTACTTTCCACTTTCACCGGCTAGACACACCACACTACCTTTCTCATAGAAATAGTATTGTGAAACTTGCGTAAGCCATGAGTTGCAGATTATTGAGCAATTTAACATTCCCCGCGTTTTCGATTGCGGCAACACAGATTTGCGAATTTACTTTTTATTATCCTGCTGCAAGCAGAATGGCAAAGAGGCTTTGTGCTATGCAGCCTCTTTTGTTAGGTTTTCGTTTGTTTGTTCCGCGATTCTTTGAATTCTTGACATATTTTTAATTTGCTCATAACGCAACTGTTTTCAGGCTTCAACCATTGGCAAATTACCGGGAAAAAAAATGTATACATATTAAAGAATGCATTCAAAATGTGGTCCAAATACCATGTATGTGAACACTTCAACATTTCGTTCGATCGGTCCGTGGAGCTTACAATATTTCAAACTGTCACGTTGGAAATTCTTCAAGTTACCAAAAAAAAAACACAAGTGTTCGCACTTAACTCCAAACATGATTCGAGATATTTATGACTGTGGGAAAATAAGTAAGTACCTATATACTGTAGCCGACCCAGGAAGAGATGGAGTGATGAGTTGGGTCTATGGGATAAAGAATGGAAGGAGACCGCTCAGGATCGAATGGAGTGGAAGAGGGGGAGAGAGGCCTTTGCCCAGCAGTGGGATATTACAGGCTCATAATAATAATAATATATACTGTATTGAAATTAGGAATATCTCATTGTTTTCCGTGCAATAAAGAATTATTATGCATTATGAATACCTTTGAGTGTTTGATGTAAGAACGTGAAGAATTCTGTTTCAAGATAAGCAGACAAAATGAAAAATATTAAAGTAGTAGTAAAGTTTCATTACTCCATAGCTGCAGCGATGGGTTAGCCCCTTGTCACGCAAAATGGGTTTATTGATGCGCCCCTGCCATCAAGCTCGCCTTTGTACACTGTTTTTAGGGTTCCGTACCCGAAGGGTGCCAAACGGGACCCTATTACTGAGACTTCGCTGTCCGTCTGTCCGTCCGTCCGTCCGTCCGTCCAGTCTGTCACCAGGCTGTAACTCATGAACCGTGGTAGCTAGACAGGTGAAATTTTCACAGATGATGTATTTCTGTTGCCGCTATAACAACAAATACTAAAAATCAAAAGAAATTTAATATTAAGGGGGCTCCTATACAATAAACGTGTTTTTTTTTTCTCATTTTTGCTCGATATTGATAATGGTAGCAGGTAGACGCTTAAAATGTTCACAATATATTGAGTCTATTATTTACTTAAAAAATAAATAATTAAATTAAAATTAAATTAATATTTAGGGGGGGGCTCCCATACTTTTTTTTTTTTGCGGTTTTTTATAGATAATGGTACGGAACCCTTCGTGCGCGAGTCCGACTCGCACTTGGCCGGTTTTTTTATTATTTACTTTTAGTCATTGCAATAAATTGTGTGCAATAAAGAAATTATGAATGTTAAATTCCCCTTTCGGGAAATTATACGTGTTCCGGTTTACTTTCAAAACATGTTTATTTCAAAGACAATACACATTTTGTAGTTTTCAAATCACCTTTCTTATTTTGACTCGGAACGGAAAAATACTCAGCTGTTGTAGTTGGTCACATAAAGCCATGAAAGTCTTCTACGGGAATTATTTTTACCAGAAGGAGGGTAATAAACTAATAATGTAGGGCTCCGTAAACTAATTTACCAAGACTCGAATAACTAATCTGATATCGTACTCATATGAACGTCAAAGACAAAGTTTTCTACTGGTCAATTGCTTACCTTATTGCTACGAGGTCATTTATTCGAGTATACATGTATGCTGGCTTTGTTCATGACCTGACCATCACAATAATGGCAAACCTAGCACAAGTAACCGCAGCAGCAAACATTTTCTAATCAGAAAATCGATACAGTGTCCTACATCACAGTAAATCTGGGTAATCACATTAGCATCACACACAACACCACACAAAGCGTATGGTTTAACATAGGTACAGTATTTTTCTTTTAGGGTTCCTTCTCTAAATACGGCACTTGAGTAAAAACAAATCTTTTTTGGGAACTGACAAAACCATATTCACGAAAACTAGATGTAATGCCAACTTACGACGTGGTTTTTACTGTCAAATTACTTACCTATTTTTGATTCATAAGATTTCTTTATATAACCTTTTCAAGGAGATGAAAACTTAGTTTCCCCTACAATGTCAAATATTTTTCGTTTTCAGCCAGGAGAGGAAGCGAAGGGGTTAACTCGCTTGTAGGTTCACTCACTTGACAAAGAGGTACGGTGAAGCTAGGTCACACTTACCCCACCAATCAAATACATTCCAGTTTACAAACACTTATTTGAAGGGAATGTAAACTACGGAACCTTAGCCCGCGACTAAAACCAACACTTGGCCAACCATTATCAATCCACTAAGCGTTATCTGTCTGTAATTATGGTTTCAGTGTCATACAACCTGCCAGTGTGTCGCTCGTATTCTCTTTTCGAATTTTCGTAAACGACAATTTTGTTTTATTTTATTTCTAAAAAGTTTTTTCTTTTTTGTTTGTTGTGGCGATGATATTGATACAAAGTGCCAAGGATTATATTGTGAATTATTTATCAATATTATTGTGTTGTGACTTGTGGTATTAATTATTTATTATCCAGTGAGATGATTAGAAAGATATTGTTTTGCGAAGTGTTCGCTGAGAGTGAAGAGGACAGGTATAGTTGTTTTTATTTGTTTAATTGAAAATTTTGTATTATGTAGTTTCGCATTTATTGATAGCTGAAAATAAGTGACGGGTAAATAACTAAAATTGACTGAAACACATGGCTTTCGGACGTAAAGGGAGTATAGTATAAAGATGGCACATCGTCAGAAAAAAAAGAAAAGAAAGAGATGACATAATACGAATCATTTTTGTGTAAGCGAGAAACAATAACGATCACCTGTCGCTTACCCGCGTATGCGTTTTTGTTGTTGGCCACAGAATTGTCAAATGCTTGTTTGCTCTTGTTTTGACAGATGAGTGGCAGAAAATCTCTGATTTTGAACCTTATGCTTATTGAGAACCAACTCTATCTCCATCTCAAAGGTGTACGCATGCACTCCGTCTATTCCTTTCTCTGTCTACGCTTTCGGATGACAAAGATGAATCATTTTATGATATTCGCTGTCAAACTTGGTGTCGTACTATCGGTCACACTCATATCATAACTTGTAATTCTTTTATTCAATTTTCTTTCACATTCGTATTTTCGTAATCTCTTTATTGTAATTCACAAGACAGACATACAGAAAACTTATACAAGATATACTATGTACAAAGGCGAGCTTATCTCTAACAATATTTCTTCCAGGAAACTGTAACCGACGGAACCACATTCGTTCTCATAACGCATTGAGCTACCATTACTGGCGTACGCTAGTAATAGTAGTTCAATGTCATAGCGTCCCTTTCCTTTCCATGATATTGATATCCCTCCATAATCAGAATTACAATTTACTCCGCTTCTTTCTTTTCCCTGTAAACACGATATTTGGTTGTCAAAAGATACGGATATCATTTCAGTGAGCAAGTTCGGATTGTCTGGCTTCATGCAGATCCTGATTTGATCCAATTTCGCTTCGCTAATCACATTTCTGGCTTCTAATTCAGTTTGGGGCGGGGTTTAATGTTGGAAATATATTTATTTCGAATGGACACATAAATTAATATTAGGTATATTTAGGGTTTGTTTCAAGCAGTGTCATTTCATTAAGCTGTATGTGACAGATTCGTCGGTCATACAACATATAATATTACGTACAAAATCTATAATTTAACTTTTCAGTAAGTATAGGGCTTATTTTTTGCTTGGAAACAGATATAGTTAACACAAACACATTCGACCGTGGCATTTTTCGTGGACAAAGTTAAACCGGAAGTGACACAATAGTCGTACATCCGGGGCTTGACTGTGATGCACACGAGAGACACGGCAAATCATTCTGAGTTGGAATACTGGTAGGTATTTCGTATTTTTTAAAGTTAGGTACAGCACAAGAAACATCTTAAAATAGTTTGATTACCCAGTCAAATAGCAATGATTATCACTTATCACCCATTGCTGGGCATAGGCCTTCTTCTCCAGCCTTCTCTGTGTTGTGTGTAGACATCATTTTGACCAATTTAGTTGTCAGGATTCCGTACCGCAATGTTAGCGGGCTTTCTCTTGAACCGTAACAACGTAACAACTTTTTAGCAACAAATCTCAAACAAGTTTTGTACTATAATCTATTCGGCAGTAGATTAACGTGATTTGACAGGTCGAGTGATACCCGTTTTTGCCGAAAAACAAATAGTGTTGTGCCAAAATAATCGAGAGCATTCGTTCAGTGAATGATTGTTTGTTTACTTTATTGACGAAGTTATTTCTAAAGCGCTAATACCTAGATGCTACAATATTATAGTATGCCTTCCTTACATGTCTACTTTTTGTAGGTGTCCACGAAAATGCGACATTGAAGGGAATTTCAACTCCCAGAAAGTTTCCCAGAAAGTTTCGACGTTCTTTGTCGAAGGTCGACCCGTGTAAATAGCCTATAACCAGTTTACGCGTTAATTAGTGTTTTTATGCTGCCCCGTTAGCAAAACTGTGAAATAAGTATTCATTCATCTGACTGGTTTATTTCATTCATTTATTCGATTCAAAAATACACTATGATTCAGAAGCGAGCAACATTATTTCACTTCCACCTGCCAAATCAATTACCGAATAGTATAGGTTTAGGTTATAGCGTGAACCCCCCTTGTATAGGAGTCTAAAATGCACTTGACTCTAGAATCTAGAACAGATTTACCATAACAAAGTAACGCCACTATGTACAGGAACTATCACACAGCTCTCCTCCCACTTCCTAGTCACCTGTCAGTGATCACGAGGATCGCACAATGCCCATTGTCAGGGAATGTTTGCGTTTCCCACACCCCCGTGGGGAGGGGCTAGGGGGGAAGAGGGGAAGTATTGTAGAGAGACGACGGGTATTGAGAATTAGCGTAGGTGTGCTGTCTGTATGTGTGAAATGAGCTTATGGTGTTCTTATTTTTATATTTGTCGGCGGCCGATCGTAGAATCGGGCACATCATGATGTGCCTCGCCATTTCATGATATGCCCAGCCATTACTGGGCATATGATGATATGGCGGGTTTTGACGAAAACATGCCTTTTTAAAATCATTTTTATTCAGCACTACGTGATGTTTTTTGTGTAATACACAAACGAATACGAAGACTGTTCGGAGGCTTCGCTGCGGTCGCCCCCTTTAGTCTTCACCTAAGCTACCGAAGTGTTTGCCTGAAGATATTTCATCGTTTCATGATATTTCATGTTTGGGCACATCATGATGTGCCCAATTCTACGATCGGCCGCCGACATATTAACATCCTTTTATTAGACCGTGTTGTTATTGCAACTAATCATTGTGCAGCAAATCTAGTAATGGTTTCACTCACTTCTAGTTCTTTTCATCACTTCGAAACGTGGCAACTATGTGTATGTAGTTCAGGATTTCAGATAACAATGAAATAATATGGTACCATCGAGCTGTGGTCTGACGATAGAGGTCGCGCTCCTCTACGTTGGAATAGCGTTGCGTATAGGTTATTTACAACTTAATGAGATAGTTAAGACGATACTTACTTTTCTTTTTTCTTTACTTGGAAACTACAGCCCATCATCCCTCATCCATCAGCCTCTCGCTTGCACGTCTAATTGTTGCTATTGTTAGCTTGGCCCGCGTGTGTCTTAACGCGAGCAAACCGATTACCACAGCGAGTTCTGTGTTGAGCAAGCTAGATTATCACTCTTGTCATAATCTTGGATATTGTGACATAAGTATTAAAAGTCACAGTAATCTATAAATAACAAATAACAGCTGAGTTACCCCAAATAAAACGTAGAAATAAGTGTAAATAACCGGCCAAGTGCGAGTCGGACTCGCGCACGAAGGGTTCCGTACCATAATCTATAAAAAACCGCAAAAAAAATAATTGTATGGGAGCCCCCCCTAAATATTAATTTAATTTTAATTTAATTATTTATTTTTTAAGTAAATAATATACTCAATATATTGCGAACATTTTAAGCGTCTACCTGCTACCATTATCAATATCGAGCAAAAATGAGCAAAAAAATCACGTTTGTTGTATGGGAGCCCCCTTAATATTAAATTTCTTTTGATTTTTAGTATTTGTTGTTATAGCGGCAACAGAAATACATCATCTGTGAAAATTTCAAATGTCTAGCTACCACGGTTCATGAGATACAGCCTGGTGACAGACAGACGGACGGACGGACGGACGGACAGACAGCGAAGTCTCAGTAATAGGGTCCCGTTTGGCACCCTTCGGGTACGGAACCCTAAAAAACAGGTCACAATCCCTCACGGAAGGTACCTGTGTCCCTTCACCTGTTGTGAAGATAAGAGGGTAAAGGTGGCACCCTACGAGCCCTTCGAGTTATGTTACTACGCACATTGTTAAAGTTTTTAGTGTAGTAGTAGTTAGTGTTTCTGTTTTGGTGAGGGTGACGTATGTTATGTCTCTTGCATGCTGTCACTGTTTTTGCAGGTTTCACAATTTTTTACAGGTGTCACTATTTTTGACAGCTGTCACAATTTTTGACAGCTGTCACTATTTCTGACAAGATTTACTATTTTTGACAGATATCATGTTACCGGAGGTGTCACTTTGTTTGGCAGGTTTTACTATTTTGGACAGCTGTCACTATTTTTGACAGATATCATGATTTTGACAGCTGTCACTATTTTTGACAGATATCATGATTTTGACAGATCACTTTATGACAGATGTCACTTTTGTTGACAGGTTATTTTCTCATATCTCAGTAACTACTCATCCTACACCACCGGTTTGATGGAGATGAGACAGCTTTCGGCTAAATCTTCATTTCGGATGACTGCTGTCAAACTAAAACTGTACATACGTCAGTATGTTATATCTTGCATGCGTAGGAAGTATTTTTTTAAACAAACTAAGATGTCGTCACGTCACGTCATTACAGTATGGGGAGCTAGAGGCACAGTTGTGCCTGCGTTTAGTCAGGATTTCAACGCTCTATCTTGCGTGACCTCAAAATAAATATGATTTAAATTTTGTATAGTTTCATATTCATATTCAATTTGTTTATTTCAGGTTATAGACCCGTACATTACAAAAATTAAGTTTCATACAAATGACAATGATAACGATCGTTTTGACACTTCTTAATAAAGTCGGTCAAGTGAGAGTCGGACTCAGATATGAAGGGGTTCCCTACCACCGTAAATGTCACGTCTTGTATGGAATGGACTTCCTTTATTTTTAACCGACTTCCCAAAGGAGGAGGTTTACAATTCGTCCGGATATTTGTTTTCTTTTTTTTTTTTTTTTTATGTCCGTACCTCGATAGCGCCTAGACGGATGGACCAATTTGGAAAATTATTTTTTTGTTTGAAAGGGTTTACCTTCCCATTGGTCCCATTGACACCAGGTCAGGATCTGATGATGGGATCCTGGAGAAATCGAGGGAACTCTTCAAATATTATAAGTAGACCTATAGTGATTTTTGTGTTTTTCATAATAACTCGTGCAAATGCACATGGTAAGCATAATATTGTGATGCGGAACTGCTGATGAACACCACATATGGCCACCAGAACTGCTCAAATAGGGTTTGTCGAAGTCGGTTTTTTCTAAAGTTTACTTTTTGTTTCAATTATATATTAAATTAATTATTAGTTTCTGTTGTGGCACATTCTGTGAAAATTTCAACTCTCTCTGTCTACCTATAGATACAGCCTGCTGACGGACAGACTTATAACGGAGACTTAGTTTTAGGGTCCCGTTTGGCACCCTTATGGTCCGGAACCTCAAAATGTATGTAAGTGACTTAAATCATTCGAATTACTCAAATCAACAGATAGATCGTATAAACCACATGTAACTGAATCGATTCGCTGCCCACGTCTGCGGTGTCTGTGGTATTTACATAACGGTAACTTAATATTTACATCTGGCACTGCACTGACAACTGAGAGTAACATTAATACATCTACGTGTCTGTGGCCCAGATACACAGAGATCTACATCATTGATACACGGAGATACTGTATTGAATTGTATTGAATTGTATTGTATTGAATTATCTAATGAAATGTATTATTAATCCTGGAATACCATTAATGATTGTTTATTGTATTTGTCTAGCGCATCAAGTCTGTAATGCTATACAATTTAATGTAAATAATAGATAAATAAATAAATCATTAGACTAGCTACAACTACAACTACAAAGCATAGTTTGACCTTTTGACGAACACTGAAATCAGTCAAGTAGTCTCAGGCCGAATGATCTATAATAGTGGAGAGAAGGCGTCTGTCTTTTTATGTGTGCGTATGTTCAGTCAGTGCTTAGACACAACAAAACGTTGTCACGTCACGTTGACGTTTTGTTGCCGCCTAAACCCAGCATATCACATCACAGCGCATGCGCGGAGCATGGGCCACAGTATCAAAGTCTGTTCTGTCTATGGCACCCTAACCGTTGGACAGCTTTTAATGCGTTTTTTTAAATAACTGGTAGTTGAATTCACTGATGTTTCTTTGCCTAAGTCTCGTTACACTCTATGACATATTCCATACAAATGCTAGCTTTATAGTCTCATGGACCTATAAAATAGGTCCATGTTTAGACTCAAACTAATGAAGTGAAGACAACTAACTTTTTATTTTACTAACGCCCCAGTCCGACCTTCAGAATGCCAGCGACGGCAAAGTGGGCACTTATTCCCAGCATTTCGCCCCTTCCGTTAATATCCACACCCGCGCTCAAAAAAGGGGCCCAAATTGGCAAGATTTTGGGAGCGACTGCATCTTACGGGTTATTTCACTTGACTGAGAGTTTCTTGTGGGAAATATAGGAAAATTACCCAAATAATTCACTCATACTGAATTGCAGCTTATCCTTATATTAGGTATCTAAACTGTAAGTAGGTAATAGCACAGGGTTAGGTTGGTATGTACGGGGCTTGACAAGGTATTTCCATTTTTGTCTTGTTGTGCTACATACGACATCTATCAATGATAGGGATATTCAATTCAATTCAATTCAATTCAATTTGTTAAGATTCGTTTGTTGACCGAGCGAGCGAAGCGAGCGAAGCGTCTCCGTTTCAGGTTTGGGCAAAAATGCTTTCGTATGTCTGTCCGGTTGTTCTCCTCTACAGGTCGCATTTATGAACCGATTCTCGTGAAATTTTGTGAGCAGGTTGGAAAAATAAATAGAATTTTTTACTCGAGCCAGTTTTTAGATTTTTTTCAAAATGGCGGAGTTATGGTGTTTGAAAATGTAAAAAAAACCGATATAGCCCAATTGGCTTGACGGATTTTAACAAATGAGGTGTCGTTAGATTTGTGGAGATCGTGAGAGTGACACAGACCATATTATTTTAGTGAAAAGTCAATAGATTGTATTTCAAATCGCAAAATGTAGTTTACAAAGTTATTGGTGCTGCTACTTTCATACTGTATGTACGTAACCAGGTACATTCATAAGTTTGTATGTGTTATTGAAAGAAAATTATTGTGTGTTAGCAGTTCAGCTTTCCCACCGACATACACGCGAGGTCTACAGCTCACAGAGCCACTAGTTTATTTTAGCCATAGACCTATTAAGACAATAAATAGACATATAAAGTTCTATTTTCTCCAAATCTCGTTTTCTTTAAGGCTTAGGTCTCCAAAACAATGCATGGTTAGATCATTTTAAAGTTTTAATTGTTTTCCTTGCATTAGAAGAGCTGCTTTGTTTTAAACTCTCTCATATTCTCTGTCGGTATTAGGCCACTACTGCAGTGCTACTGCCGCTATCAAAATATAACTGAAGATATAAGTTTTCTCCGATATTGCCACTTGGCGTGCGTTTTATAGCCCGCGGCGGCCATTTCTACTCGAATTCTTAGTATAGAAGGTGTAGAGATCGGGCACAAGGACTTATGATTATCCTATCTTAGCCCATAAAGAAATGAGTTATAGTCTTCGTAGTGAATGAATTTCAATTCAATCAATTTCTTAAATCGTGAATGATTTCCTAAATCTATCCCTAAACTCCCTAATAATGATAAGATGGACGGATTGTATGACGTCAGCGCCACGGGAGGCTCATACGAGCATCGGAGTAAATAATGTGGTTGGTCATGAAGAGGCCTTTACCCAGCAGTGGTTTAACTATTGGTTATGAGCCTATTTGCAGAGTTAAGATTTAGAGAAACGATGGTTTAGTAGTTTAACTGAATTCCTTATATTGGCGGGAATTTACGTACTTGGAAGGCTATACGACTATGTCCTATCAGCTTGAGAACACACCAGAAACAAGGAGGGTCTGGGCGGTTGCAACGCCTTTTATAACGCAGCTATGAACTAACTTTTTAAATACAGTGTAGCCAACCAAACATCAAGTGTGGCGGTTTCACAGATTAGTTTTTGTACAATCGATTCTAAATCGAATAATCCAACATTAACAGCACTGATTGATGATGAAGATGATGAATACCATGGTGACTCTTTCAAATACGACTACTGAATAGTCAACAATTCTATTACACACAATATCGCCAATAATTTAGGCGGCATCCTGGCGCCAGCTACAATTTTACGGGCAGATATAAAAAAACTGTTTATTATTGTTACCTAATTTAATTACCTATCAAAAAATCCGTTACAACTCGAGACAGGCTGTTACGTGGCCGTGACGTCACGCATCGCTGACTTGACTACCGACCACCTACCGACCGTTTGTCTTCATTCCTATGATATTCTCCAACGTCCTCTTTGATGGCAAGTGTGTGAGGCAGGAGTATGGGAGTATGGTCACAGATTACTAAATAGTTATGGTGTAGTTGTATTGCGAAGCTGGGTAATACAGAGATTAGGTGCATCTTTCATAAGATACCTACCTACCAATATCTCTATGCATTGGTTGCTAGATTTAACTGCCTCGCAAATATCGGAGGTTAAACTGTCCTTCTCCTCAAAATAAATAAAATGTAAAACTGTATTGTCTCTTCTTTATTGTACGATAACGAATCTTCATAATTTCATAATTTCTTTATTGCACATAATTAATTGCAATGACAAAAAGTAAATAAAAACAGTGTACAAAGGCGAGCTTATCTCTAAAAAGAGATCTCTTCCAGCAAACCAAGTTCCGATGAGAGAATCTTCTTACAATACTTTTATTAAATCCGCTTGCAACAAATCTAGGAAGGAAATTTCTTTTACTTTTAGTTCGTCTATAATTAATAAAAAAACTGAAAATGAATTGTGTAATTAATACATAATAAAGGAATGGCGCAGCGGTTGTGGCTCAAGGTTCCGATCCCGTGTTCGATTTCTGACAGGGGATAAAGTAAACAAGAAATAAATTCCCAGGTCTTAGATGTTTACATGTTTACACGACACGGTATCCTAGTGTGGGGCCAGAAACAATGTATTTGTAAATCTTCTCCTCAATGTAAAACTGTAGTTCTATTCTTTACTATACGATAAGGAACAGAGAAAGCTAGAGGCCGCCATTGTATGCTTAGATTGGGCGGAGCTGGAGCAGATGGCCCAAGATCGGAATCGTTCGGAAATCACCAAGCTCATCCTGAAACCCCTGCTGACTAGTGTCAGGATGAGATGATACGATAAGGAATCTTCTTTTTAACCGACTTCCCAAAGGAGGAGGTTTACAATTCGTCCGGATGTTTGTTTTTTTTTTTATTTATTTTTTATGTATGTGCCTCGATAGCGCCTAAACGGATGGACCGATTTGGAAAATTATTTTTTTGTTTGAAAGGGTTTACCTTCCCATTGGTCCCATTGACACCAGGTCAGGATCTGATGATGGGATCCTGGAGAAATCGAGGGAACTCTTCAAATATTATAGGCAGACCTATAGTGATTTTTGTGTTTTTCATAATAACTCGTGCAAATGCACATGGTAAGCATAATATTGTGATGCGGAACTGCTGATGAAGACCACATATGGCCACCAGATCTGCTCAATACTAGGTACAAATACAATGCGTGGCTGACGGGCAGGCAACGCATAGCCTAAACCGGTGGACCTAGAGCCATGAAACTTTGTACAGGGGTTCATTAGTAGCGTGGGGTAGCACTGATATGAGATTTGAAAAAATTAATTTCCCAAGGGGGGGAGGATAAGGGGTTACAGTTTGTATTAAACTCAATCTAATCAAATAGGGTTTGTGGAAGTCGGTTTTTTCTAAAGTTTACTTTTTGTTTCAATTATTATTAGGTCCACTTGCAACAAATCTAAGATGTCTACTTCTAGTTCGTCTTTCATTACGAAACTGCAAACTGCGTGGCAATAATAAAGAGATGTTGAATGTGTCAGCCATGTTGCTCACGAGCCCCCTTCTCCCACTTCCAGGCCGCGTCGCCGCTCCGGCTCCAGCATCGTGGTGCTGGGCGCTGATGAGGACAAGCGGCCGCCCGACGACGGAGACATGATCACCATGCTCTCCCTCACTGCTGACACTGGTGAGTACTAAACACTCTACTTATCAACAGCCGTAGCACTGCCGAGCGCGGGGGCAGGTTTTGTCGCGAAAGTTGAGGGACTTCACTCTCTCGCGTCGCCCCACCTCCCGCGGGGGTTAGGTATGCTACGGGTGCAAGGTGGGTGGCTACCAGGGAGCACTTATCCAGTGGAGAGCGCATAGATACATTTTCCTTTGAAACATAACTCACCAATTTACGGGCGGGGGACGAGGTAACAGAGCTGTGGTTGGTCAGCCGCTGCGAAACTGTCTGGCGGCTCGTCATCTTTCATTGGTTGCATTCGTTGAATACAACTAATGTTTGGCGAGCCGCATTCCCCCGCAGGCGCAGTCAATTGGACTTGTCTCTGGTGGCTACCTATCATCATGTCATCATCGGCAGCTTGTTTCCGCCCATTGCTTGTAAATACTTACTTTGGAGTTGGATATCTGGTATAAACGTCTCTGAGTGCGGTAAGTGCTATTTTAGTCTCCTGCTAGCGTACGTCACGAATTAGTTATAATAAATGCTTGCATGAAATGGACTCTTGCGAGTGTTACTGTACGATTTCCCCCTTTCCGGTCTTGAGCCACAGAAGGCAGTCTGACAACCTGCTACACAAGCCCCCACAACTGAGGTCGTTCTTCAACAAATGAACCAAACAACGCAACGCTTATTAAATGAACACTCTAACAAGAACTAAAGGACCCTTAGGGATGTCGCTTTGGGACCTGCGTATGTGTACTGGTTGTGAAAGCATTTAGCGGAATTGCACCCGAAAATCTCATTAGCCAGCCATCAATATGAACGTGTAAAGCCGAAATAAAACCCGTATAAGTATGAAAAGGTTCAATAAAATTGTTGAAATTCGCTTCATAAATGCTCACTTACTGTCCATCGCTCGATCCCGCGTGATTGATGACGCGGCGAATATTCTCAGCTCGATACATTCATCGCGGGAATCTGTTTTGGCGGAAAATTTTCCACTTTGGGGAAATTGTGCGGATAAGTATTTTACATTTGGATAATGTCTGGGGTATTTATTATTGGCTAAACGTGGACGCAATTTTGCCTCCGTCCCGCCGTATGTTAAAAGGTGTGAGTGTGACGCTCTGTTTCTGTTTGTTTTGGTAACGGAAAGTTATATAAGTAAATATACTTACGCCTCGGTTATTTATTTATAACTTACAAACCTAATTAACTTACTTAGACATAAATATTATCATCATCGTCGGCCCACTGCTGGGTATATACAGGTTGACATTTAATTAGCTGACCAGATTCTGGGGAATGATAGTACCCATCATTATGAAGAATTTTCCCCAAGGAACATATGGTCGCAAACGAAAATATTTTTTGGTTCTCCCATAGTAACTTGAAATCAGCTGATCGGGGCAATGTACTGGGGGACGAAAATTTTTTTCATTTGCGACCATATGTTTCATAGGAAAAGTTGTTCACAATGATGGGTAGGGGGTACTATCATTTCTCAAAATATGGTCAGCTAATTTCATTTCAGCCCTGTATTATAATCCTCCTCCCTTTTGTGCCAACTTACCCGGTCCTATGCCAATCGAATCCAGGGTCTTCCGCGCAATATGCGTAATGTCGTCGACCCACCTGGCTGCCGGTCGACCCACGCTTCTCTTTCCCTCTTCGGCCACCACTCGCTCAGGGATCTACTCCACCTGTCATCACCTCGCCTCGCCAAGTGTCAAGCCCACCTCCACTTGAGTCTAGTAATACGGTTTCTTGGATCTTAGTCTGTCGCCGTATTTCTGTGTTGCGGACTCTATCTAGGAGTGTGATGCCTAGCATAGAACGCTCCATGGCTCTTTGGGTTACTCTCATTCGTTTCACCAGTTCCTTTGTTAGCGTCCATGTAGGTATGACATAAATATATTGAATTGAATTGAATAAGACGCAATAATTGGATAAAAGGACTTTTAATTGAAGTTGTAAGGACAAGTTTCTATACCTACCTTACTTCTGGCCCACACTAGAATCGGTCATCCATTATCAATATCACGGAGGACATTGGTTACGATACGAATAGAAAACATCTCCAACCTAAACTTGTGAAAACCTTCAACCACGAAAACAAAACAAAGAGTATTAGAATATTAGAATACGCATCATGTATTTGGTCCCCGAACTACATTACCTACACCCAGCGTATTGAGCGTATTCAGTCCAAATTCCTGAAACACCTGAACTATAGATCCCGTATCCAGGACCGCTCGTACGATGAGTCCTGTCACCAGCATCACTTCATCACTCTCAAAGATCGCAGAGTATTGCTAGATATGATGGTACTCCACGATATTCTATCTGGCCGCCTCGATTCTCCCCCGCTGCTATCCGAATTATCTTTTTGCGTCCCACAGCGCCGGACTCGCCATACGTCCAATAGACTATTCTCTGTCCCTCTCGCTCATACCAATTATGCCCAAAATTCTACCATGGTTCGCCTTGCCTCTGAATACAATAAACAATTTAGTGATTTAGATCCATTCTCATCCTCCAAAGCCAAATTTCGTCATGAAATTATAAAAGTCTTGATAGACGATGAGGGAAACAAGTGAATAAACACACAAATACACACCCTAACACACCCTCTCAAACACACACACTCACTTACCCTTACACAAACATTACAAATATACTCCTCACATTCTCCTTACTATATTTAATTTAAATCACGTACCCTATAAAATTCTTATTTACTAAAACTCTACAACGTGCATAATAATAAGATAACTGTAAGATAAAGTTTTTTTTCTCTTTTACTTGCTTATTGTATCTTCTGTGGATATCTGTTACCGGCTTAATTTTTGTATTTACATGTATTTACATGTATAAAACTCATTTATTTTATATGCTGTTGATATCCCAAATAAAATAAAATAAAATAAAATAAAATAAAATAAAATAAATAAATAAATAAATAAATAAATAAAACATCCTCTGAAAAAATATATAAATAAACCTATGAAAAGTTCACGCAGCACGGTCGTTTGCGCGCCGCAGAAACAATAATGCATAACTCTGTCCTGAAAGTTTCATGAAATACGGACTTGCTGTTTTTTATTTTTCAACACTTTCATTTAATTCGCTTGCCACTGGAACTGAAGTTTATGCGTTTTGTGAGATTTATAATTAAAATGGGGCGTGAGAACTCGGAAATGAAATTGATTTAACTGTTTTTCAAAGTAGGTAATCCAAGGCATTTTACTTTGGTATCCCTTTCCAAATTAGACACAATTAAAGGTGTATGCACACTTGTCCTCGCTTGCTTCGACCGCACTTGCCTTTGCGTGTTGTTCTGTACGCAAAATAACGCAAGAATGCTGTTCATGTGGTGAGTATAAGATAAGTGTACGTACACCTTAAACCCTTACCCTTAAGAAGGGCTACAGAACCCTAAAGAAGGGCCCGAGAAGGCCACATCTCACAACTAATTGCCAACGTAATCGTCTAGGCCTGCCCCGCCTCTACTAACATAAGTTAATCTTTCCTATGGGCCTTGTAATGTATAGCGAGATTTAGGGACTGTAGGGTCACCATATGGGTTGAGATTTGTGGGTTGGAAATTGATTTATAAATAGAATTAGGAATCTGAATTTAAACCGGTTACGACTTTATGCCTATATTTTTTTTTTGAAAGGTGTTCGACAACTTCATATACAGGGTGTTGATTTGTAAAGTTACGCCCGACTCAGGTTTGATAGTTTACGTATCGCTAATGACAAAACAGAAAGTTTTAATTTTTCCTCGCATAATTTTCATTCATAAATTACCATCTGAAATTTTTCCTGAATTTACCTAAAAGTGTGGATACCCCCGTCAGCCACCGCGCACAAGTGCTAACAGACTCCCCCTCGTACCCTGAGCCCCACCCCACCCCGTGCGACTCTTTTCGGGCCACATTTACATTATTTTTTTATATTTTTAAAATAAAAAATTATGTTAAAAATATACTGAACAAAAATATATTTTTTAATATTTTTTTTATCTTCAGTGTCGTGTAAATAATAACCTCTGAGCTCGGCGTAACTTTACAAATCAACACCCCGTATTTGAATAATAATTATTAAGTGTATGGCGATGGGCTAGCCCCTAGGTATTCAACTCTCCATTTTGCGACTAGGGAGTTGAATAAGAGAGCGGACTAAAAGTTTGCGAAATTGTGCCTCTGCCACCCTGTATGGGAAAAGGCAAGTGTTACAGTTATTGATGTTCCGGCAATATTGCCATTTGTAGGAATATTGTCGGAATAATTGTCCATTGTCCGACAAATGGCAATGTTACCGGTAACGGCACATCAGCATTACAATACAATGTTCGCAAAATACACTGAACCATGGCGATCCTACCGGGTTGATTTCACACCCCATCTACCCTTAATTCGTACTAATTGATACCCTCCCTGCGGGTTATGAACCAATTTCGTTCGGTTCATTTATTTGAACCGGTAATGACTAATGGCTAATGAGTGATTAGTCGGCCATAGGCTGACTGATCGGTGACTTTGCCTTATGGGGCAAAAATGTGTGAGGGAGGGCGCCACCGTTGAGTATGATTATGGTGCGCCGATGACACTTAAGCAGATCCAAAGGCAAACATAGATCATAAATTCATAAGATTAAAGTTTCATTCAGTAAACCAAGAATAATCAACGCGTAAATAGGAGTACTAGAACTGAATCCTAATAAAATCATAACAAAGCTAAAAATCCTGAAGATAGCACTAAAAAAATATATCCCCAGGCTACAAAGCTAGGTGACAGCACATTACTAGCTTACTACCTACATAACATCTTGCGAAATTATAACATAACGTACTTACAGGGTGACACCACTTATAACCACAACTATGGATGAAGGTTTCATCACGATGTACCGAACCTCACCGTCAGAGCGTCTGTATGATGTACCTATGATAACACCGGGATTCGAACCAGAAATTAGGATCCGGGATTAAAACCTTGTATTAATTAATTCCACAAAACACCGTTTCCCCAAATGTGTCTGATATTTTGGCACAGTCAGTATTTGGCCAGATCACGCGCGCGGTTTCAATGGGCTCACCTCAAACCTACTGTTTGTGGTTGACGCCAACTATGCACATTATTAATTCCACTGCGAAATGTTCTTTAGACTAATGGGCTTTTACGAATTATTCATTCGGTTCAGTCGACTAATTTTGCACAGTATTTAGTCACCTACTAGATACATTACATGTTGGTTTTGTTTGCTGCCGTGTTGAGTGCTTCGATATCGTGTGAATTCCTGTTTGCTTAGTTTGTTTGTCATTTTCCTCGACCACGGGGCAATCGTGAATATTAGGCAGGTGTGTGCGGATACAGTGTGGGGTTTACGTCATTCGGTTCTATGCAGAGAAACATAGTGCATTAATACCACGGTACAAGGTCAAATTTAAACATAGGTTCTTCATCTCCCCCACCAGCTGTGGTTCTGATGATGATGAAGATAATGATGGTGCCTATCCAACCAGAGTTTTAATCCTATTCCGGTTTTTTAGCCGGCATACAAGAGGACACACATTTTTGATAGGAGGGGGAGTGACTTGCTCGTTTGGATGGAAAGGAGGGTGATTTCAATCGACCGACTGTGCCGTTTTCCCCACAAAAATCCAACCAATCACAAGCTCCTGTTTACAATTTTTGAAAACCGAACAAATCGGCCACTAACTCCATCTCTCTACTTCCAGGCCCGCACCGCGAGATGGCAGTGGACGTGCCGGACAGCTTCATTGCGCGCAACAAGACGCCGCCCCGCTACCCTCCTCCCCGCCCGCCACAGGTACACCCCCACCCCCGTGACGAGGAACCCCTCCTATCCTCCTCCAACGGATCGGGCACCAGCTTCGGCAGCAAGCTCGGACCCAACAGCTCTGGATCTGGCAGTTTCAAGAACTCCACAGCAGAACTCTTGAGTTCTGGAAGCTTCAAGAGTTCAGACAAGTCCTCAGACACAGCCAAATGCGGGGACTTCTTCGATAGATCTGCGTCTGTGGCGTCGAATACGACACAGACGTTCAGCGATCAGAAAATCCTACTCATATCCAAAGACGACTCAGATTCCAGAGAAGGCGTTTCCTACTCCGCTAGGACTGATTCTGTGTTGATACGTGAAGCGGTCTACGCGTCGTATCAACTGCCTGCTGGGTTCGACACGACGCCTGTGCTCCTCGGTCGGGAGGTGGCAGTGGATGTGCCGGATTCCTTCGTGCAGATGGCGAAAAAGCCCCCGAAGTACCCCGGTACCCTGGACCGGAAGAGCGTATATTATCAGGTAACGGGCACTTTAATGCTTGGCATGGACTCGTGGGTTGGGGTGACTGGTCGGGGTAATAACAAAACACTATCCAGGCATTAGTTGTACCTCCTTTCATAGCAACATAATGAATATACCAAGTATTTTCATTAAAAACCAAATCATCTGAGCTTGATGGTTATCGGTAATCATTTTGTGACAAGGACAGCAATGCTGACTTTAGTTTACATGTAAATTTTGAAAAAAAAATAGAGGAATTTCCATGAATACTTACAATATCATAACAATATTTTGAATATATGAACAACGCATGAGAAGTAATACATTTCCTACGATAAGATAAGAATAATATTAACTACATCTCGTATTAGTTAGGTAATGGGGAACTAACATTGCATAATTAACATTAAAGGTTCAAATTAACAACGGTGGAGTGGTTTATAATTTAAATTTACATGTAATCATCATTATTATTATCAGTATTATATTAATATTTATTACGTCTATCCAATACTTTGTATTCAATCTTGGTTCAATAATATCACTTCAATTAATGTAAGATTCCATGAATCTGAACTTAATTTAACTCGAAAATTTTAAAACCAGCTTGGTGTTAAATTGAAAAAAATATATCTTTTCCCTAAACAAAAAACCTTCTAAATATTAGATGTATAACATCAAATCTTACACTATCATCCACAACGGTTAAAATATTGGTAGCAATTTTGACATCGACATCATCAAATTTAATTTCAACATAAATCATTAACATCATCTACATCATTAATCATCATGCTTGCAGCACAAATATGCGCTCTTCCGGTTCGTGGAGTGTTATCTAAACAAATTACAATTACGCGATTTTTTGTTCAGTCGCGTCTGCCTCAGCTGTTGGTAGCTGTTGGTAGCTTTTTCTTTAGGACGTCGTCGTTGTACTCTATAACTATTTTAATTGTAGCATGTAACTTTAAGGAGAACTTAACCGAAGTTGACGACATTTTTTATTTACCTTATTTCTTAATGAATTTGTTTTTCGGACGTATCACATCTTGATCCTGCTTTTGGGGTAATTTGTTTGATTTTTGAAGTAAAACTTCTTGGGGCACGGGGGTAAAATTTATTTAACCTCTCAACTGTGGGTTATTCATATATTTGCTTTTCAATTGATACTAGCCGGGTGCTATCACGAGTGGCTAAGAAATGTAACGGAAATTGGAATCGGTGACGTCAGGGTCGGCTGAAGACTTTTAAAACCGCAACTATTTTCAATACGGTTTTTAACTAATCAGATAAGATAATAATACATTCGTACAATAAAGAATGTTAATTAGTGAGAGAAAAACCTGATGAAACGTTAAGAAATAAAAATTATTTTAAGCATTCTTCCACGAGTTCTTGATTTCCGGTATGGCCAAGATGGCGCCGCCGCCGCCGCCGCCGCTGGCTGGGATAAACAAAACCAGTGACGTGACCAAAAACTACTTCGTTCAACCTCTTTGTTGGAACCGGAACTTATGTTTGACAGCTGTGCGATGCGATCCATACAGTTTGTAAGAAAAGAGTTTCATCAATGTCACACGGGTCGATATGGATTTCTAAAACAAGCAAAGCAATGCATACATTTGAGCGAGACGGCTTAAAGACGTGACGTCAGATGGTATATAATCTGAGCGAGATGCAAATAGTAGTGACACTATTGAATGAGTTAAGTATATCACCACGAGCGCGACAAATTGTAGATAAGGAATGGTGGGAAATAAATGACATGACGTATTAAAAGTAAGTACAAGTATAAAATAATTTCAAATAATCGGACGTCTGAAACTTAAAAGTAACTTGAAGCAGAGATTGGATCTCAAAATTGGAAATTTAAATCTCTTTTAGTATAGGTAGGTATAGGTGTATAGTATAGGTACCACTTAATGATCTAGCTACAGAA
Organism: Argyresthia albistria; assembly: GCA_963457715.1. Taxonomy (NCBI): domain Eukaryota; kingdom Metazoa; phylum Arthropoda; class Insecta; order Lepidoptera; family Argyresthiidae; genus Argyresthia; species Argyresthia albistria. Next base: position 10,439,910 of record OY735269.1, on the reverse strand, counting down.
GTTTTACTTCTAACACGTGTACGGTGCTACACGCGTATCTTTTTTTATTTTATGTTCCTTGTTCTTGAAAATCATCGAGGTAATCTTATGTGTTAATTTTCTTTTCAGGATTGAAGTTTTAACCCCCTAAATATATGTTACTTTTAGTTACATCTAATTTTAAATATGTATCTCATATTTCTTTACCATAATTACTCTATCATAATTAGGTTACTTTTATAGTAATTTAAATTCAATATACTTACGTTTTTGTTTATATTCAAGAAATTTAAAACAATAATTCAGCTGATCTCTAAAATGTAGCCTAATTATAATAATGTACACTTATATTATATTAATTTGAAGTAGGTACGAATGCATGTTATGTCATGGGTAACATAAGGTACAGTTTCATGAACTGACTTAAAATATATACATATATCTTTAAAATAGCAATAACAGTGCCACAAACTGGAACTAAGCGTTATTTACCCAATCGGTCAGGAAGACAATTAGACAGAGATAGCACACGAGAAGTGTTGGAGGCAGGAAAGAACGCTCGTTGACCAGGTCTGTTCTCAGTTTAAAAGTCTCCTTCCTGCCTCCATATACTTACATCTAGTAAACTGACTTTGTCTAAATTACCTACCTTGCTGATCCGAAGACTGATTGTATGAATGTGCCTAGACAGTATAAAATATCATAAATATGCGATTGATGCTGCTGAAGCCGTAACCAGTTTGTGGTGCTGTGGATCTCTATTTGGAAACTCTCCTTTCTGAAAAAGTGTCACTCAAATGTCAAATCTTATAAATATATAAATAGTTGATTTGATACATTAGCAAACACCCTATATTGAATGTTATTAACCATATATGTTTAGTTTGTAATAACTACTAACATAACAACCGCTTTATTGATTGTTATTCACAGGTTGCCTAATTGCCTTAGTTATAATATAATTTTAGAGTTGTGCTATATTTTATTTTAAGTATGGAAAATTTGGGAAAGCAAATAATGTATTATTTGTTTTCCCTACAAATGTTCTTTCACATCATGGTCTTAACTTGTAAATTCATATTTATTGTTACCCATTTTTCATAAGTTAGAATATTTTTGGAAACCATAATGTTAGTGGAACAAATTAATGTTTGAAAGCTTGTCCACCCATATCTTTGATTAAGGGGAACTAAACTAGACTGATACCTGCTCAAAATGCTAAAAAACAATTCCTACAAGCGCATATTACACCAACAAACGCATTTTATGTAGGAAACATTGAAGGCAATAACAGCAATGCAAAACAAAATCCAAAATCAATCAATATAACGGTAAACAAAGTCAGTTTACAATAATTATAATTAAGAATGTCTAGTTGGTTTGGTTGTCACAAGTTAATTTAGAATTTATTTATTACCCGGTTATCACCAGATGCATGTCGTGACGATTTATTGGTGTAATTAGCGCTATAACAATATTCATTATTACTAAAATCCCACATTATATGAAGAGGTTTGGTGGACTGTAACTCGAAAATCTAATTCTTTTTACTACAGTTTATTCTTTGCCGAGGTAGTTTTACTCCTAAATGTATTTGGATGACATAACAACCAGAGATTTCCTGCAACTCCATCAATAGAAGGGTTGGCAGACAAAGCGTATAAGTCAATGTAGTAATAATATCCTTTTGCCTCGATCTATATTGAAAATACATGCTGAAAGATAAAAAGCGAGACAATGGACCAACTGAAGAAACAAGAAACAAATGTATCGTGTGTTATTGGAAGGAAATGCTTAATTTTTGACGTTAGCTCATATCACGATCCTTTTCCTTCAAACAATAAAAGGTTACGTTTCTTTATACCTTCGGCTCGATCAGTAGTCTCGGATCAACTATGATATTCTATACGAAATGAAATAATCTATGGAATCTCAATATTTAGTAAATATAACTAAGTACCCAATCTCTTCTATATTTCGGACCTTGGAATTAGCTTACTTCTGAGAAGACCTTAGTGGCATAACTTTCTAATATTTAACAGGTATAATACGTAGTATTTATAGTATATTTGGGTATGATAACTGAAATTAGAGAAAGAGGCCTTTGACTTATATTTTTTCTGCCCTCCCTGCATGAATCTTCACCCTCTTCTGCTCCCCACTCACCCCGTTAACCCCGCAGGCGGTCAACGGCACAGTGAAGACACCAGCACCGGCCGTGCCTCCCAGGGAGGCCACCAGGGACGCCCCGCCGAGACCTCCCACTCATGAGCCGACGAAAGAACAGATGGAGTCCATACGGAAGTACCAGGTTAGTCAGCTTTTATATCACGCATGAGAAATGATGAGGGATGAAAAGGAATAACAGCAGGGGTGAATTAAACCAAAGGACACCCAAGAAGGTTCTACAAAGATTGCCCTGACGGAAATCTTTGATAGGCAACGGTTTCCGTCAAGTTCAGTTCCGGAACTCTGGGAATGGGATGAGCAATTATTATCCTGATCCTGATGAAATCTTATGAAACTTGTTATCCTGATTTGATTTTAAATTCAGTTCTCACTCCATCAGAACTCAGTGTCAGTAAACTTAGCGTGTCCTATACCTACCTGACTATTAAAAGATGATCTGAATATTTGAAATAGTCAGTAATGGATCATAATTTAACATAACATATAATAACCTTCAAATCAAATCAAATCAAATCAAATCAAATATTTTATTTAACAAATTACAATTCTCATTATACATAGTTGCTTGCAGACTCCACACTAGGTATAACCTGTCTCGTGGAGTCCAGACCAATTTTGAGTTTACTTAGTAGGCTTAGTTGCTAATCGTGAGACGGGTATATTTTTTTTTTTTTTTTAAATAATAATCGAGAAATGATTGCACTTTTAGATAAGTTAAACATAGACAAAAGTAAAAAATAAATTAAATTAAATTAAAATGACAAAAGACCAACAGTTATAATAAATGTAAATATATGTAATATAGGTTTATTATTAGATTATATACATACATAAAATATATAGGTGTGTAGTGTATTTTTTTTTTAAGGTTAGATACATATGGATAGGAGAGCTTCGGTGTTTTCATAGTCTAGTGTCGATAGCCATTTTGTCAATATAGTCTTGGCTTCGGGGATGCTGGAGTTTTCGATATCGGTGTTCTTAGTCACAACATTATAGATGAAAGGGAAAGAGAAGGAGCTAAAACGCTGCGCAAATGCAGAGCGGACAGTTGGTGTTGGCACCCTGTACACTCGTCTGGCTAGCATTGAGCTATATTCCTTAGAATTTATCGTTAGTTTGTGCGTAAATAGCGCTACTCTCAAGATATAGAGTTGTCGGACTGACAGAACCTGGCATTCGCTCAGTATTTTTGTTGTGGGATAGAGAAATGGTTTCTTCATCATTACTTTGAGAATGGAACGTTGAGCCCGTTCTAAGGTGATCAAAGCAGTTTTTGCAGCGCTGCCCCATGCGGTAATACAGTAGAGCAGGAGCGACTGGCCTAGGGAGATATAAACAGCTCTTAGTACCTCATTATCGGCCCCCTGTCGTAGAAGTTTCATAATAGGTATTAGTCTTCTGACACGACCTGCCATGATGTTGATATGTGGTCTAAAAGTGAGTTTTTCATCGAGTGTGAGACCTAGATATTTTATGTTATTAGTTCTGGCAATCGCAGGACAGTCACATGAACCATAGCTCTGTTGACAGGTGTGTAATCTCAGGTCCCTAAAGGCAACAGATGGCTGAGACGCCGCAGTCTTATGAAAACATACGAATTTCGACTTTTCCGCATTTAGAGTTAAAAGATTTTCGTCAAGCCAGCCTCCAACCGATGACATGCACGATTCAGCCCGAGCCTTAGTTTCGTCCCATGTATCCTGGCTTATCACCAGGGCCGTATCGTCGGCATAGCAGAAAACCTTGACATCGTCATGCTTTTCTGTTGCCTGCCAGATGTCATTGATGTAGACGATGAAGAGGGTTGGGCCGAGGATACTGCCCTGGGGCACACCGAACTGTATCAGCTCGTGGGAACTAGCTCTATCTCCTATTTTGAGACACTGGGATCTGTCCAACAGATAGCTTCCGAACCAGTCTAGAGCCGTACCACGAATGCCAACCGTTTCTAGTTTTGCGAGAAGAATCTGCGGGGAGACTGTATCGAATGCTTTTGATAGATCCAAGAAGACGCCTACACATGCTCTGCTTTTATCCAGCTCTTCGCTAACAACTTTAAGCAGTGCAGTGACGGCGTCCTCCGTGGATCTACCCTGGCGGAAGCCAAATTGACCGTTTGCAAGGAGCCGGTGGGACTCCAAGTAGTCAACTAGTCGTATACTCACGATTTTCTCCAGGATTTTTGACAGAGTGCTTAACAGAGAGATTGGCCTATAGTTACAGGGCTCCGTTTTATCCCCACCTTTGTGGATTGGGACAACTGAGGCTCCCTTCCAGCATTGAGGGAATTGGCCGGTAGACAGACTGACATTAAATATATGCGTGAGTGGCACAAGCAAAGTTGTGCCAATTGACTTTAGTAGCTTGTTATTGATGCCGTCTGCCCCCGGTGCACCATCGTTTTTGAGGTTTTGAATTATTTTTCTTACTTCATATATGTCCGTTGGCTGAAGGAATAGCGAGTTAGCACAAGGCCGGGCAGTGGTTTTGACATTTTTGGTCAAGTTATGCTGATCGGATTTGAGTTTGGCCATAGTTTTGTTTGCTAGATTTTGTCCTATGCTGGTAAAGTATTTGTTGCAGTAGTTAATGGATTCTTCTACCGTAACTTTGGCCTTAAGTAGGTCAGTGCTACCTTGTGTATTATTATTTATGTCGCATATTTTTTTAACAGCTTGCCACATTTGCTTAGGGTTGCCTCTACTTTCAGATAATATTGAATTATTATATTGGCTTTTAAGTCGCTTTAGGAGATCATTACAATAATTCTTATACCTATTATAAGATATTTGAAGAATTTTATTTAGCGGCTCCTTGCGGGCACTCAGATGTAGCATATCCCTGTGTTTGATGCAGCGGATGAGACCCGGTGTGATCCAGGGTTTTAATATGTATTTACTTCTACTGATGTTAACCGCTTTGGAGTGGGCTCTGACTACTTGTGTCAGGGTGTCCGTGAGCAATTGAGCACCTGACGAGGCATCACTACTACTTAGCACATCTGCCCAATCCAGTTTACTTAGTTCGTCTATAATAGCAAGAGTGTCAATTTTGGTAATGGTTCTCTTTGTATTTTTCCTTTTTAAATTGAGGTTAATGTCACCAATTGTAATGCTATGGTCAGTAAGTGAAGTTCTGCAGACAATGCCTGATGAGTCCAGTTTCGTGCCCACGAATATATGATCTAGACAGGAAAGCCCTCTGGTTGGCTTTGTTATAATAGGCCTGAGGCCCGATTCTGTAAGCAACGAAATGTAGTCAGGGGTATCTGTTGCGTCCAGTAGGTCAATATTTATGTCACCGGCTATTATTGTATTCGTTGAGGGGTGAGATTTCAAAAGCTTATCTAGTGACTCGATAAAATTGGTTTTATTGGAGAACGAGGGTGACCTGTAAATTGCGTATACTTGGAGTGATCCTGGGAATTCTATCAGCAGGCTGTTGGCATCAGTTAAGTCTGGCTCAAGTACGTTCACTGCCCAGATGTCGCGAACGAATGTGACCACCCCACCAGCTTTGTTGATGAACTTGCGTGTATGGAACGCAGTATACCCCTGAATTGACCTCACAAGCGAGGACTCGGTGAGATGACATTCTGTGAGAATAATAATATCGAAAGCAATATTAAATCTTTCCAAAATTACTAAAAAACTATCAAAATTACTTTGCATACTTCTGATATTGAATGAGAGTAGTCTGAAGTTGTGCTCAAGAATAAGATTCCCCCTGCAAAGCTCTGGAAGATCAACTACTTTGCACGGTATATCTAAAGAAGCATCTATATCCGCTTCTAGGCTTAGGCCGGCGGGAGTTTTAAGACCATCTCAAGTGTTTGTTTACCGCGCCGTGGACTATACAAATTATCACTGTCGTTAATAAGGAGTGAGTAGTTTATTCCTGTGGATCCTATTCCATTTATGTGTATAAGTTTATGTAACCGTCTTAAGTGCGTGTGTAATAAATATGTAGCCGATATATGTAATATAGTGATATAAATAAGGGTAATTAATTTACGGGATTTTTTTGGTAGATCAACTACTTGGCACGGAGTGTCAAGTGAGGTGTCTATATCCGCTTCTAGACTTATACCCCAATCGAGGAGGCATTTGACTACCGACTAATTTCCCGGCGTTTGAAATTTGGCATGTGAGTAAGTTAGGTAATAAATATTATAGATGTAAAATAATCCAGGTATTTTTTTTTCGAGAAATCATGTTTTTTCACCTAAATAGGGAAATCGTGTATAACTCTCTGTGAATATGGCCTCGGCCTGAAATACTTTCTGTATACTTACGTTTGTATCATTTAACATAGGTATTTAAAAAAATCCAGCTTTTTTTCCATTTTGAATATACCTAAAATTACCTTTTTAATATTTTTCACTCTAGATTCTACAGATAATGAGCTCTTTCATTTATTTACTTTTAATATGTTTTTATATCCTAAAATACATAATTTCATTTTGTAATCCAGGTGATTTTCCTTTTTAAACATCGTGAATTTGTTTTTTCTGAAATACTGAGTGTGAACTAAAGCTCTTTCGAATTTTATTCCTTTTTTAGTTATGATTCGCTGTATTACAATAGATTTTCCAATAATCCAGGGGAAAATCGGCTTTATACCAAAGAATTTCCAATCCAATCAAGGCCAGCTATAAGGCCCCGTTCAGACAACGACGGGAGCCACGCGGTTTGAGAATCGTGCTGGCACCACGCGGGTCTATTTTCTTAGGAATGTATGTAATCGTACAAACACAACCGCGCGGTTAGTTCACCCATTGTTTTTTGGCAGTTGTCTGGCGGGAGCCACGTAGTTGTGTCTGAACGATACATTCCTAAGGAAATAGACCCGCACGGTGCCCGCACAATTTTCGAACCGCGCGGCTCCCGCCGCCACTAGTCTGAACAAGTGCTAAAGTCCATTCACACAAACAACACACTGAAGTACAGTACGGGGCGTTTGATTTGGGATGTCGGGTCTCATCTCACTCTCTCTCTCTCTCCCTCGCCAATTCAAACGCCGAGTATCAATACTCGTCGCACTTCGGTAGCTCTAGCAGGAATATTTGACAGCGCGAAAAAGTGTTCGAGCTTACATGAAATGAACCTAATGGCATTGTACATAAGAGTCACTGACATTTAAATTAGAAAACTTCCTCGACGCGTAAGTTTTCCTGCTTCCTACACGGGTCTCATCCCCGAGACGTGCCAAATCAAACGCCGGGTACTGCACGTCACACGTCGAAGCACACCCACACACACACACACACACACACACACAGGGCCGTATTCTTAATACTCTTGCTCAACGGGTTCTACACTCCGTAGACAGTTATTTTACCTTCAGGTACACCTTTGCCTCTCTTTCTAGCTGTACGGAATCCTGACAGCTAGAAAGAGAGGCACAGATATATGTGGAGGTAAAATAACTGTGAACGGAGTGTACCTGAAAAGCGGATGTAATTTTGTATAACATGCCATTATACTGCTTATTACCAAGAGCTTATAGCCTAGAATTGTAGAAACATATTATACTAACATAATATATTATTTTAGAATGAATTAACACAGTCAGTGCAGCCTTAGATGAATGCGATAAATTAAGCGCAATAAAGTAATACGCCTTTTTCCATACATACTTATAATACAATAACATAATATACGTATGTATAGAAAAAGGCGTACTGCTTTGCATAATTTTACCCGGATTCCGTCAAAAACTTGTATGCAACTGTTTATAGTTATAAACCAATTATGTATGCTGTTTATAGTATTATCAATATCATTATTACACAATAACTAAGAACTCCGTGGTGTAGTAAGAAAGTTTCATGCTTGCCCCTCACGCAGAAGATGCAGGTTCGAATCCCGGTGCTGACCATAATGAGATAAGTCATTTATCTTAAGTAAGTTATACGGACTTTCTAATGGTGATGGAAAACATCGTGAGGAAACCTTCATTGCTTCATAGCTGCGGTGATAGGCTAGCCCCCTGTTAGGAAAAATGGAGTATTGAATCACTGGCTGAAAGTGGGTACAGTTGTGCCTGTGCCACTCCGTATGGGAAAAAGTGTGACGCTTTGTTTAATATACCTATATAATTTTACGTTTTGTTTAGACCATGCAAGTCATTTGTTGCGTCAATTTAATTGTATGCAAAACATAACATAGCGTCACGCCATTTCCCATACGGGATGGCAGAGGCACAACTGTGCCCACTTTCAGCCAAAGATTCATTATTCCACTCTAGTTGTATGCAACAAGCAAGAAAATGGCAGCGTGTAATTAATTTCTTTATAATATACTTAGCAATAATCGCCAAATCGTGATTGATCATGCCCTAACTTAAACAATAAATTTACCCTCTCGCTCGCACATCTATTGTTCATATTGTTAGTTTGGCCCGCCCGCCCCGCGTAACCAAACCAACATAGTTAGGTATTTAGATAACCGTGATGGTGATCGTGATGTGATGACGCAACGCGGGTGAGGCAGCGGCGGTGGCGGCGGCGTTGTGGTGGCGCGGGGAGACAAGGGGACGGGGAGAGGGTGGCACAGCGTAAAGATGAGAATAATGGTTGTTTTTTTTTATTGGTTAATGGTTAGTTGATAAATAAAAATATCGATAATTATTTTGGTTGAAAATATTAGTTAACATCTTCAACCAAAAAAAGTTGATATGTATAATATATCGTCCGGCGGCAACATGATGAATGGTTGAATATTCTGTAAAATTATTAATTATAATCTGAATAATAATATTTTGTAAAACAACTTCACAACCACTTGTCAACTTGTCAATCAAATTCGAAAACAACAAAAACGTGCGTGGCGCGACTTTCTTAGGCAATTATCAAAACCCAATAAAACGAATAAAACAAACAATCAACCATTCGCCTGCCTGACCGATCAATAAAAATATCACTTTCGTAAGGAAAATCGCCCCAACAGTAAATGTGTTTTATCTTAAGAGAAATAGAGCATACATTGAACTATCATTTATTCACCGTTCGATCGAATATTATTATCAAATGGTTATTTGATACCAAATATCCCCAACAGTAAAAAATGTGTGTTATCGTAAGAGAGATAGCGCCTACAATTGAATGCACGCGTAACGAACGAAATCGAACACCTGTGCCTGTGAGTCCTGTGACGTTGCCGCTCCGACGAAAGAAGCAGCGCGGCGCGGCACGCGCGGGAAGTCGGGAATGCGCGACGTTGCCATTTGCCAATGCCAACTTGATAATTATCGATATCGAGCGGAACGAGTTGATATAAGAAATATTAGTTGATATTTTTATTCGATTGTGTTAAGTTTGTTTATTGAATATCATAGTTAAATCGAATTATTTGTTAATTTTAATGATTCATGGTTATATTAATCATCTCTAGCACAGCGCCTCGGGGCCGTAGGTATTTCAGTATCCAACCAATGCTGACTATCTATGCTCCTAATTAGTGCTGATTGATTATGATTAGGTAGCTAATCTGATCCGAAAATATACTATCACCGACTTAAAACAACTCCTGGTATAGAAAAAAAAAGCTCACTATAGAGTAATTATTTGATTAATAAACGGTCAAGTGCGAGTAGGACTAGCGCACCAAGGTTTCCGATTACACTTGGAGATTGTTACTTCGTAACTGGCCCCCGATTCTCGCGCTTTCAAGATTATCTCCCCAGTCGAGATATCGGTTTTGATACTGCCTAAATCCGTCGAAAACGATCTCGATTTATTTCGATCGAAAACGGGTCGAGATATCTCAGTTGGTCGAAAGGCTAGTCGTAAGAATAGCTTTTTCTTGTTTTTGATAGAGATTTCGGTATCTCAAAATCGATATTTCAACCATGGAGATGATCTCGCTAGCGCCAGAATTGCCCCCTGATGTACTTAGGTTTCTACGTGAAAAAATAATAAAAATACCTTTCTATGATGTCATCCATGTAAACCAAAAACCATACATACGGGATGTTACAAAAAAGGGGTGTACACAAGCCGAAATAGGGTTGTTAAGAACATTTTTCTGAACAACTTTCCCTATGGAACCGATTTTTACTCCACAACGCAGATCAGCTGAGCGCTAGGCCCGAAATGGACTACTGAGTTAATGAAAATAAAGTTGCTCTCAAACTTAAACTCCCAATTTCTCAAACCCTGTATCATGCATATAGTAGAACTTCTGTGTTAAAGACTTCTCAAAATAAAAGGCCCGTTTTGACAGTTCACGCCCATGAATTATGCAAATAAATAAATTATTATTAAAATTATTATTATTATTATTATGAAGTTTTAACCCCTAACGCGTAGGTAATAGAAGCGATTTTCCTAGGTGCCACTTGTACGCTTTGCCTGTACGCAATAGTTGGCTTTTATTACCAATGCAATAGGGGTTACAATAGGGGGTAAAATATGTTCTCATAAGCCCCGCGGATTGGTAATGCGTAAAACTCCAAAGATCTGACAGTGTCATGAACAGTATGTCTATAGAAATAAGAGCTACGTTTTATCAAAATCCATCAAATGTATGGAACTGTCGGGGTCATTGTTATTCTGCGGGACTGATACTCTGAAAGCAAACATTTTGCTTTTTCGTGTACACTAAAATAAAACATATTCCCATTGATTGAAAACTCAGTTCAAAGAAGGCTTTTTGAGATAATTCAGTTTGAATACGGATAATACTGATTTGTACGGAGAAGTTAAAATAAAAACAAAGTTGCTACGATCAAATCGGTTTCATAATTAAGATTTCTCAGAATGATGTCCCTAACAAAGTAGTTACTTATTTAGCGTTGATTCATTTACACGTTCTATAAATAATTCATTAATTTATTTACACTGAATTATTTTAGAAAGCTTACCTTTTGCGACATTTAATCAAAATTTATTTCTTTTTTGTTATTAAATTCCCGATCGATGGACATCATTTTTTGTAGGTGTACGCGAGAAATGCGACATTTCATGGAATTTCAACTTAAGTTATAGTTATAAATATGATTTCACGTAGAGCTCGTCTAAGCTGAAATGACGCGCCCCACTCCTTGGTTTTGTATTTACTTGTCATACAAAACCAAGGAGCGGGGCGCGTCATTTTAGCTTAGACGAGCTCTAAAAAGAACGCTAGAGGCGGTGGAGCGGCGCACGGCAATAGCGTCCTTATGTGCACACTGGTGTGATTCTCGTTAAAGAGATGTGGTTTTATGCAAGGCGATAGCGTCCTTACGTGCATGGTCACACTGTCGTAAATTGCATACCACCGCTTAGCACTTCCAGCGTTCTTGCGTGAAATATATTCAAGAGGAACGAATAATAGCGAACAATAGACGTGCGAGTGAGAGGGGATGACTGAAATAATAATGTTGTTATATCTCTATCTAGTACATCATTCATGTTAGTTACCTACTGCAGCTAGTTTATCTGTAGAATTTGCTAAAATGATTGTTTGCACATGCACGTGATGTATACCTACGTCTAACATATGGAAATGAAACAAAATAAAAATAATGTGATTATGGTTTTAAATAATTGTTTTATTTAGAAATAGTTAGTGAGTCGAGATTAGTGTAGGCATTGGTAGTATCAGTGGGAATTCCATAGCCCTCATTCTGCCACATTTATCTGTTTGTTCATGTATTTATTTGGGAACTGAGTTTATCCGATAGAGAGGTAAAATTTACGAGTACTAAGTAAGCATAGATTTTTGTACGTATTTGCAGTATCCTATAGAAAGAGTTTGATGACGTTCATGAGAAATAATAAGACCAGGGCCGGGAGTTGCATACGGAATTGCGTGCGGGGCGCAAAAATACCTGTTATTACTTGTAAACGGTGTGTGCCGAGAGACGCGGCGGCGCCGCGCCGCGCACGCCTTAAACAAAACAATTTTGCGCTCTCGCTATAGACACTGCCAAGCCATACCCGAACTTGACTCGCCACTAAAGTCAAGCGAGGTCATTTCCAACCATAACTCGTTGAACATAATAGTCACTTAAAATTAGATTCGAATACTTTTTCGATACGTAGTTATTTGTGGCTTCACATATGCAATTCAGGCTTTCACCGCCTATGCTCCACTCTAACGTGGGCAAAGTCCACCTAATAAATAGTTTAATTAACGGTTCGGAGTACTATAGTTAAAGCTTACACGTATGAGAATATTTCTCAAGGTAGCCGGTGAATAAGCAAAATAGGATAAATACATGGTAGGTATTTAATTATTAATTTAAATTCGCGCTCGGGACCCGCTTTGCAGCAGGGTTCTGCATAAAATAGGTAGATGGTTTGTCTGTATGATAGAGACGAATGGATCAGACGAAAACTCATGTGATGATAATTTTATTTGACTAATAAGTTTTCTAATGCTAAGAAAAATAATGGTCGCAAAGGTAGTGGGTAAAAAATGTTTGATTAATGACCTTTGATTGGTAAAATCAGAATGCTGAAAAAAAACCCAAAACATCGGTAATACCCAGGTACCTAACCAATTAATTGTTCGGACTCTCTTGACCGTTTTTTTAAATCGATATGTAGTGTGTATTATTAAGAAAAGTATACTTTATTTAATTTAATTATTTGTAGTCGTAAGTTAGGTTATGCTTTACATATTGTATTGAAATTATATCTAATCATTTAACCGCACTTGCAGAAGCATACCGCTCGAACGACCGAACAATGGCGAACTATTGTTATGTAAGATGTGTAGGCGAACCAGTTAATAAATGAAAACCGTTAATAAAAGTACTTATGGACTTTTGCATATTGTATAAATACGTGGCAGCGCGACGTGCAAGGCGGCAGCGGCGACGGGCCGGGCGCTTTGGCAAACCAGTTCTAGTAGGTATCTGTCTCAGTCATGTGTGCGTGTGGCAGGGGCGGGGCGTGGCATGTGCTTACGCGGAACGGATTGGCTATGAGTGTGTTTCAGCATTAATCTTCGAATATATCCCAAAAAGTAAATAAAAGTTGGAAAAGTGACTGGATTATTGGAAAATCTATTGTAATACAGCGAGTCATAACTAAAAAAGGAATAAAATTTGAAAGAGCTTTAGTTCACACTCAGTATTTCAGGAAAAACTTATTCACGATGTTTAAAAAGGAAAATCGCCTGGATTACAAAACGAAATTATGTATTTTAGGATATCAAAACATATTAAAAGTAAATAAATTAAAGAGCTCATTATCTGTAGAAGCTAGAGTGAAAAATATTAAAAAGGTAATTTTAGGTATATTCAAAATGGAAAAAAAGCTGGATTTTTTTATATACCTATGTTAAATGATACAAATGTAAGTATACAGAAATTATTTTAGGCCGAGGCCATATTCACAGAGAGTTATACAGGATTTCCCTATTTAGGTGAAAATACCTAACTTCTCGTAAAAAAAATACCTGGATTATTTTACATCTATAAATATTTATTACCTAACTTCATCACATACCAAATTTCAAACGCCGGGAAATTATTCGAATTTCTCCATACAACGAAACCCAGACAGAGTGGACTATTAGGCCCGCGATAGTAATAAGAAATATTCCAATGTTTGAATTTTTGCACCATGAGACGGCCTGCGCCTGTGGTTCACTGGTGTTACGGGATGGATAACTTACAGGTCCTGTTACTATCACATGTATTTTATTAGGTTTTGATCGTGAGTGTTGTGTATATATTACCGATATGTGTAAAATAAGTACATATGTGCTGGTGATAACATTATAGGGGATTGTGTTATTAAGTAAATAGATATTGCGATGTAAAAATATATAAGTGTGGAGGTTGGTCGCACATAGATCTATAAAATCAATTAGATAAAACATTGCACTGAGTTTGTGTCGTTTTGGTTGAGTAGTATTACTCAAGTTGCACGTTTGCTGGTCCGACAAGCTTGTCAAGGTCTTCGTATGATCGAACAGGAATGGCCGGTTGTCCCTCACGCTGGCGGACGAGTATGACGCCGTTGCTGATCCATCGGTATCTGTGGGTCTTCTTGGTTCTGAGCCTTGTTGCACGAAATAACAGCCGATTTGTTTTTGTTAGCCGTTCGTTGAAGAAGATGTCCTCAGGGGGGCCGCTGAATTCGAGATCGGTAGAAGTGAGACCTCGTCTTGTCTTAGCAGCTTTCAGAATCTCCTCCTTTTTGCAGCGCCTGTTAAGCTTGATAATCAGTGGGCGGGGGAGTTTTGTTTTTTTACTATCCGATGTCAGTCCATCTTTGCTTGCCGTACGTTTCGGGCCTGCTCGTGCCGTCCAATCAATGTCAGACTCTGCTAACTGGACTCCGAGCTTCGCAGCGGCAAGAAGTGCGATGTGTTGGGGATTTTCACTTTCGTAAAAATTCGTTTCACCTTAAACAAATATATTATGTAAACTTCAATTGCCTGTTTTTTTAAAGGCTCGTCTCCGGTAATTCTTTAATTTTATGTACTTACTGCTCATTTCCACCATACAATGACCTTGGCACTACGCAGTTACGTATTAAATATTTGGAGGCCATTGTATTATACAGTGACTCAATAGGAACACAGATTAGGCATTTTAATTTTGTCTATTCTCGACAATTTAATTAATTGATCCACTCAATACTATTATTTATTCACATCAATAATCCTGATTTTTACCAAAGCATTATATTCATTGTCTCCGTATATTCCATTATGCCAACAGTTTTAATAGGTAAATAAGTTACTACCTGAAAATATTTTTTTATTTATAATGTCTGTTTAGCCTAGGATCTTTAATCTACACTGGGTGTTTAACTAATGTAATATGTTATTGTGTTAATAAAGAACTTTGAAAACAAACAACAAATAACAACAAACAATCCTGATTTACCTTCATTGAAAGAAAAATAAAATGTAAAGCAAAGTAAAACCACTGATAATTTCTGTTTATAGCTTTCCTTTGCCTCTCCAAAAACATCGTTTCTTTTCTAATCTAGCTTCAATCGGCTTTTTCGACTCTATTTTCTATCTGGTAGTTACCTCCGTAAAGTTCGATTCGCTCTGATCTTTTGTTCCGAGTTGTCCATTTTGCGGTAACGTCCACCAGACCAGCCTTTTGTATGTTACTTCCTGTTTGCTCTCGATATTTTTAACGTTTGTGAGTTTATTTACTGTTTGGTAGTGTCATGTCGACCAGAACCACAATGTATTGTAGTTTACGCCAGTTGTTATTCGAATTGGAAATTGTTTTGTTGATGGCAAACACACAAACAATGTGGTCCATTTTTGGAACAAAGGACATCAGGATTTGTATTACTTAGACTTAGACAATGGACATGGATTGAATCCGGATGTAAAATTAAATAATCGTTGACGCAACTATTCCTCTGCTCCACCGCATAGGAACAGGCTTTTTTATTGTTTACCTAGGCTGGGACAATCTCGATCCCAGTGCTGACCATTATTATTATTATTATTTATGATGCACAAGTACCTTAAAGCTGATGCGTGCATATCAGTTCACATTTCAATGCACTTGTTTTATAAAATTGTCAAGTCTATTTTTGAAACTGTTCACTGATGGTGCACTAATAACAGTTTCTGGAAGTCTGTTCCACTCGCGCACCACTCGGTTTGACAGAAGGTGCTTGCGTGGGTTACTTGTGAACGAGAGCCCTTGGAGTTTCAGTGCATGTTCTCTGAGGTGGTGGTTCCGGTTCATCGTAAATATGTCTTTCATATTTGATATGTCATAGTAGCCAGTTAGAAACTTATATCTTTCCATGTACCAATTAGATAATTAATTTGTCTTAAGTACATTATCCGACGCTCCGTGTTTCGGATGGCATGTTAAGCTGTAGGACCTGGCTACTATCACTAGGTACTTGGTAGTATGTAAGTATTAGTCGTAAAACCCCTCCACTAACCCACACTGAGCTCCACTGGTGGAGTATGGCTCAACCTTACTCGTATCCGGGTAAAGTCCTGTGTCCCTCGGTGGGGACATTAATGGGCTACATTTACTTTACTTACCTGGGACAAGGACTGGAGGGAGACCGCTTGTTCGAATGGAGCGGAAAAGGGGTGATGGGCCTTTGCCAAGCAGCAGTGGGACATAATGGGCACATAATAACACTGATTGTTCACCTACAACCAATATCTACCTATTGGGTATACGTTGACTGAGCAACTAATGTACTGCATTTAGTTAGTCTAGTTTTAGTCGTGACTCGTTCTGACCTTCATTGAAGAGGACGCTAACGTTCTACTAACTTGAACGTTAGCGTACAAGAATTGGAACTGTTCTTAATCTTGTATGGGCTAATTGTATGGAGGATTGAGTCTGTCGGGATAAATTACGTATGTGTCGGTTGATATCAAAATTGGTTAAATCCAAAATGGGTAAAAATCATTTTTGAAGTAAAACTTCTTGGGGCACGGGGGTAAAATTTATTTAACCTCTCAACTGTGGGTTATTCATATATTTGCTTTTCAATTGTTACTAGCCGGGTGCTATCACGAGTGGCTAAGAAATGTAACGGAAATTGGAATCGGTGACGTCAGGGTCGGCTGAAGACTTTTAAAACCGCAACTATTTTCAATACGGTTTTTAACTAATCAGATAAGATAATAATACATTCGTACAATAAAGAATGTTAATTAGTGAGAGAAAAACCTGATGAAACGTTAACAAATAAAAATTATTTTAAGCATTCTTCCACGAGTTCTTGATTTCCGGTATGGCCAAGATGGCGCCGCCGCCGCCGCCGCCGCTGGCTGGGACAAACAAAAAACCTCTTTGTTGGAACCGGAACTTATGTTTGACAGCTGTGCGATGCGATCCATACAGTTTGTAAGAATTTCATCAATGTCACACGGGTCGATATGGATTTCTAAAACAAGCAAAGCAATGCATACATTTGAGCGAGACGGCTTAAAGACGTGACGTCAGATGGTATATAATCTGAGCGAGATGCAAATAGTAGTGACACTATTGAATGAGTTAAGTATATCACCACGAGCGCGACAAATTGTAGATAAGGAATGGTGGGAAATAAATGACATGACGTATTAAAAGTAAGTACAAGTATAAAATAATTTCAAATAATCGGACGTCTGAAACTTAAAAGTAACTTGAAACAGAGATTGGATCTCAAAATTGGAAATTTAAATCTCTTTTAGTATAGGTAGGTATAGGTGTATAGTATAGGTACCACTTAATGATCTAGCTACAGAAGTTTTACTTCTAACACGTGTACGGTGCTACACACGTATATTTTTTTTAAGGCAATACAGACAGGATGCATATTTCAATAAACGGTCAAGTGCGAGTAGGACTCGCGCACCAAGGGTTCCGATCACACTTTGAGAGCATAACACGTATTAGGTTTCCACATTTAAAAAAAAGTATGATGTCATCCATGTAAACCATATTGAGTATTTTTGTGAAAAGACAGAAATTTGAAGTTTTCAGATTTTTCCCTTTAATTGTGCTTTAAGACCTTGCTTTGTGCCTGATGTAGCTCAGCCGGTATTTTGTAGGGCCTCAATCCGTAGGTCGTGATTTCAAATCACCGTGAGGGCATTATCTTTTTAGGGTTCCGTACCCGAAAGGTGCCAAACGGGACCCTATTACTGAGACTTCACTGTCCGTCAAATACGAAAAAACAGATTATAATAATTACTATATTTAGTTACAAAATATGTGTTTTGTTATTTATTTTTACATAATTACAGGTTTATGTACATTTCAATGAAAATAATAATGATTTAATGAAAAAATAATTAAATAGAAAATTTGAGCCAGCTCACTGCCGCCGTCGCTGGGCAAGGTGCCCAGAAGACTGGCGGCGTTGCCTCGCTGTATGGCAAGACTCAGCCGTTGCCCAAGGTAGGCTCCAGCCTTCCGGTCATTTGAGGCATCGACCAGGCGCGATGAGAGTTCTTTGAACAGTACTCTGGGCCCCATGGACCGAGAGTTTCGACTCCAAAAGGCACAAATATGTAGCCCTGGCCAAGGGTGGCATATTTGCGCCTTTTGTTGCCTTCTGCGGTGGCCGCTGCCGCACCAGCCTTGCGAGCGGTCGCTTGTATGTGAGACTGTGCCAGCGTATCGACACAAGTCGCGTCCCACACAAGCGACCGCCCGTTTTTCCACGGAATGACTGTCATCCCGTCCGGCCTCTTGCCATCGTCCCGCGATATTCCTGATGGTTCTAATATCGCGGGAACGCCTGCACTGGCAAGAGCCCGGCGGATGACATCATTCAGTGCTGCATGGCGCGACAAGCGGCCCGCGCTGCGGCGACATGCCAGTCCATGGTGGCCCAGTTGGTCAACGCCTCCCCCACAGCGGCAGCGATGTGGCTCGTTTGTCTTGGCCCCCAGCCTAAGACTTACTGCCAAACTAAAAGTCGTCGTTTATAATTAATATTAAAGGGGGCTCCCATACAACAGACATGTTTTTTTTGCCGTTTTTATAGATAATGGTACGGAACCCTTCGTGCGCGAGTCCGACTCGCACTTGGCCGGTTTTTTATATCAACCGACACAGAGAATCCCTAAGTGGTATCATTATTTCATAGACAAAATATGTTCTGAAGACGAAGTGTACTTTCCTGTTTTCTTTCTGGGAAGCTGTGCATTGTGATTTTTCCCAGTGATCTTAGATATTATTTTTGCTAAAAGTTATACTTTGCACGAAACTCAATAAGTAGGAACAAGGAATTCTAAAGCAGTATGTTCGTTTTCTTACGCTTTGAATTTTTTATCAAGCGTCATTCATGAATACCAGAATAAGCTAGAGCATTGGTATACGTTTTTCTTCTCTTGCCGCTGCCGGCATTGCTTTACATTAAACTATGATACGGTATACTTTACATTACACCATTTAAAAATACAATTCGGTAAAATGATTTATCGAAACAATTTCCGTTAAAAAAAAGTACTTACCTACTTCTTACAGAATTGTTTTCGTCAAATTGTCAACGACCGACGAAAATAATGTTGCAAAAACCTAATAAAAAAAACTCTGGTCAGATTCTGTAATTTTAGAAAAGAATTAAACATAAAATAACTGACTCTGCTACACTACACCGTAAGGGAAACAGCTTGACGCTAAGCAGGACCAAAACACTTCCTTGAGCTACACCAGAAACTGCATTACTCACCGAACTAATGAGATTCTACTCTACTGAGTCAGAGTGAAACAAAAGCTACGTCTAACCCGGTCACACTTGTTATTGCAGGATTTTCTCCTACTGACCCTGTCGCAGGCTTTTGTTGAGGCAGCAGCGTCGGGATTAGATTTGCCTTCATAAATATTGTTTCACCTTGCTGTCTTGGTTTTGTACGTTAATTTTGGTGTTTGTTTTACTTCAGAACTGGTTGTTTTATAGAAATAATATTTTTTTGGTTCAGGCGTCTCTCTCTCCACATTTGTTTATTATGGTAAAAGAGGATGAAACATTATAAATATGTCACAAAGATACCTCAGTTTTCACGTTTTCACCGAACAGTCTGGCAGTTTCCAGGCAAATATAGTTATAATAAAGTATAAACTCTGTTCTCTACATGTATGGCCGAGCGGCCGGCCGTCAACCTCCTTCCTTGCTGGTTGCTTGTGCCAACCAGCAGCCAAGCCAGTATTCCGCGCACTACGGCCTCAGCTTGACGTTTTCGCGAAATCGATTGAGTTGTGGCTCGTCACTAGAATTTCCCGCCGGAAAAAGAGAAAAACTTTATGTTGTTTGAGTTTTGTTTTGTTTGTGTATTAAACGTGATGTTTTTTTGTAAAAATATGAATGGCTTTGAATTTATAGGCTTTGATGGGGTGTCTTCATGACTATAATGATGACCAATTAATTTTGTTATAATGTGTGGTGTTGTGGTTAGGTTGTATTGTATCAGAGAATCAGTTTATTGAAGTTTTAGTTAGGAATTATAATAGGTCTGTGCAATAAAATATGCAAAATTTCAAATAAAAAGGATTTTAAGTAAGTATACAAGCATTCTTTGATCTCATCGGTTATAAATAAAGGCTAGGTTGTCAAAGAAGCAGCTCTAGATTATCAATATTTTGTAAATACTTACATTACACCGCAGAAAGCAATGTGAAAATTTCTACAACGAAATGGGCACCTGTAAATCACCTTTTCCAAAGCTAACATTTTACCCCAGTCCAGAGTAGATCTTTGAAAAGGGTCTAATTCACTCCACTCCCATAAATAACTGTTAGCGTTTCAGCAGAATCTGACATAACGATACTGGGAAGTCCATAAATTATAAAAAAATTGATGCATAAATCTCTTGAAATTTTAATTTGCACAGTATTTAGTCATAAAAGTAAGTAGGTAGGTAGACTAGGTAGATACGTATTTATATTGACTGTTGTTTAGATGGAAAAATACATTTCTAATTTTGTAATAATTGATAAATTGATAAAGGTACTTAATATAAAACGTTACTTAAATGTTATCCGTAGAATCTCTATTATACATCCTACAAAATTGTAAACAAATCTTATAATGTACTCCACTTTTCGACCTTATCCAAGAGTAATACAGTCAAAAGGGCAAGGTTTCGCTCGCATTTCTACCCATATGTATGACTCTTTATTAATCTGTGCCATTATGTACCCGTATACAGTTAAACAGTTTGTAACTCGCACTTTCAATTCGTAAAGTAGGGCGTGTTAAGAACCCATGTACCTTCGCAGGTTATTCTTGTCTCAATCTATTTTATTAATTAATTCGCTATTTCTCTGGATAGCCATTATTGTATGAATCCATAGCAATTACATCTCAGAATCTATTTGTTTACTTCTACACTCCATGCATTACATGGTAAGAAACTTATGAACTGTCAAACGTTGATAACGAGTTCGTAAATACTTGATTGCGACATCAAAATATTTTGAAGTCCAATGGTTACACAAAATGATGTTAAACGATTGTGATATAACGATTCGAATACGCAATTTAACCCAACGAAAAGTAAATACCATTAGCATTCTATTCCCAAATCCCAACTCAGCCTAATATTTACATTGGCTATGTTGATTAAGATTTGTTCTTACAATTCTGGCTGGTAACTAACTTTGTTAAACATAACATTGGCATCATTTGCCCATAGGGGGTGACAGAGTTATAGTAGTGTCAAAGTATAGTTCTCAAACTCAACGTTTAAAATGGCATCACCGTCGAACGTAAGTGTACCGTCGTCGTCGTCATCGTCGTCGTCGTCGTCGTAAAGTATAGTTTACATTCGTAACCTTTAGCCACTATTGTTATTAGTATTTCGGCATACTTCTCATCGAGGTTGTCGCAATCCGAACGCAAGTAACGTTCGAGTAGAACGAAGTTTCACGATTAGCTAGAGTATATGGCATGTCATTAAACTTGTAGTCAAGTAACTGAGGTCCTTTGTAACATCCAGGCCATTTTGCAACAAGCGTTACTATTGTTTGTACCTGCCTATCTAAAGGTACTTTTAGTAACTAACATAACAACAAGCCGGAGCGACACACCGTTTCCCATACGGGGGTGTTAGAGGCAAAATTGTGCCCACCGTTAGCCAATTTCCAGTGTTTTTTTAGTGTCTTACGTTAAATTACCTTAGTATTGGGTAATTTTGACTCTAAAATCATCACATCGTTCAACAAGTCTACCTATAACCTACTAACGTATGTCCTTTGATCTTGATAATTATACTTATCTTTTAATGAGAGAGTATCATTAATAAATTAACCTTCGCTTCTAATTAGAAGCGACACGAATTAACAAATATGGAGTATATAAATAGGCGTCGTTAAAATTTTAGGCTTCACGGAATACAAGATTGACGTCACCGGATGATTACGACATATACAATATACATACATACTCAAGAACATCTTTCATAACAGCCAGCGATCAATTGATCCTTACAAACATAGCACCCATACAGTAACGGCACGTTAAGAAAGCAGTATGTACACGGCCATTGATGTACTTTACCTAACTACGTCGTGACCATGTGGTTAACTGTGGATGACCTTAAACACAACAAAATCAAAGGTCAGGCTAAAATATAATTTTGTTTTGTATGCTCCGAACCTAAAATGATACCCGTCTGATAATTTGTATGAAAATGATAGTTTAATTGAGGTGATCTGATCTAGTGTCTATGAAAAAGTAGAAGATAATCTCGTAAATTTACTCTTTCGTTGGTAAAATTCGCTCTGAGAGTGGCATCCGATAAATTCAAACTTTACTCCCTCGTTCAAAATACCAACGTTTGCCAAACCAACAGCCGACATGCCATAAATTCAAGTTTCTGTGCTTCAAACTATACTGAGATATGTGAATGTGACCTAAGGTGTATAGTACAACTCATTCATAAGCAATATTTGACCTCAATTTGTCTTGACCCAAGTTTTCTTTTCTGTGTACCTACACTTGAGAGGCCCTTCGCCGTTTTGTTTTAGATTGTTTATTGCGATGTTTATTTGAGTTTATGTTCGTCTCCGTATGAGGAAACAGTCCTCTCCCTGTCTTTTATTGAGTTAGCAGACTATCTTTTACTTTAACTTCTTTCCTACCAGAATCTTTACAATTTACAGTTTGTATTAAACTCAAAAAGCACTTGATATTGGTTTCTAATCAAATAGGGTTTGTGGAAGTCGTTTTTTTTAAGTTTTACTTTTTGTTTCAATTATGTTCTTTGTAAAAGACAGTTGTACGTAGGTATGGGTGGATATGACATTCGGGGAATTCGGATATAAATATCTAAGGCTTGGAGGTCCAGCAGACAACACATAGTTGGTCATTGTCTGTCACTTTTTAGATGACAGTGCCAGGTTGTACATCACTTAATCTCTGTAGGATGTATGTGTAGCCTATAAGATTTTAATGCAATAAACGTCTATTCTATTCTATTCCTACCTACCACCACAGATACTATCATAATTATTATACTAATACTACCACTGTCCTTTACAGAGGACATGAACAATTTCTAGTTACAATTTACTGAACAGCAACTGAGAAACATTGCAAAATTGTGAAATAATGATACACCAGAAAATAGGGTCTCTGTTAGGTAGGATTGGAGCACTTAAGGCGAGGTACGAATAATTACAAACCAAGGTCAACGAAGATTGCGGAAGTGAGAAGCAAATATAACTTAGGTAGGGAACAGGAATAAGTAGGATGGCAATTGTGCGCTCGCGTCTATTATGTTATTTAAGTAAGCGCCAAAACGGAAAAAAATATCATAAAAAATAAGCTATTCCAGGGAATTACATTTCAATCTTCAAATCGCTAATAACAACAATTCCCCGCATATTACAATTAATAGAAAGATCATATTTACTACTACTGCGGTAAAAAAGGAAAAAATATTGGAAAAAAGGGTTGACTTTGGTTTTATTTTCTATCGAGAAAATTTTATCCAAACACGTTTTCCTTCATGAAAACCCTAGATTATACAGTCAAATTACATATACCAGAAATTGATTACGATTTGCCTAGTATTTCCTGAAATACACATGAAAAAAGCACCCCTAATTTATTCATGAGGCGCCTTAATTCAAACATTCAGCATCCAGCTATGAGATATACCGCTGTCAAGGGAGGTTTTCTAGCGCCGTTATCTATCATTTCGACGTTATAATTTTATTTTGTCACGCTTTTGTCATTAATTTACCAAGAACCTAAGAGTGTACTTACTTATATCAACCCAAGTCACTTAATTAGCATCAACACGGTATACTTATAGCGAATCTTTGTAGACAGGTTCACGGTACGTTCTTAAATACATTGTAATAAATGAGTTTATTCGAAATATCGAAATGTCATCGAATTATGGTGATGGAAATCGTAAATTGGTGCAAAATTGTGTATCTACTTTCCACCCCTTGATTGAATGATGTTTCGGATCAAATCAAATCCAGCAATCTAACCGAACGTTTGATAAATTCACTCAATTCCCCAAAACATCCTCCGTAATTCTTTTAAGCGCTTATTACATTACGCTGTCGGCAGGGCACGATTTGTATAGACGTCTCACTCTGATGGAACGACTAGAAAGAGACAGTGAGTCAGACAGGGCCCTGCCGACAGCGTAGTCTAATAGGCCCATTACTGGGAAAGCAAATGCATGAATTATATTTGGTACTAGCTGTTACCCGCGGCTTCGCCCACGCCCTATTCACCTCCTTCTGGTGCAGTCGAATAAAAAGTACCCTATATGTTAATCTAGCTCATACACTATACGTGTATTAAATTTCATTAAAATCCGTCCAGCCGTTTCAGCGCTAAAGACTGACAAACATATAAACACACACACAAACTTTCACGATTATAATATTAGTGTGATTCTATTCGTAGAATGTCGGATTTGGACAAATTAGGCGCCATTTTTCCGCTTTGGTGTCGCTGTAATTTTGTGAGTGTGCGTATAACCAAACATACTAAATAATAACAAAGGGTTGCCAAAAAGTAGGTAACCCGAGACAATATTTACCGGAAATATGAAAACGGATAATTGGTTGTCTGGTATTCTCGGATCAGAACGTTTCGGGCAAAAAGGATTCAGCTTATTCATTTATTTGGTAGGTACCAGATTTTTGTGGTTTCTATTTGTGAGTATTGTTCTGTTTAATGCGAATTTTACTGCGAAATCAAAAGTAAATAAAGAACTTACATGCAAAATGATAACTAGTTTAATTCATTTTTTATATCTGCAATGATAAATGACATATTATTATTAAAACTCTCGAAGGTCAAATAAATGAATCAAGAGTACTTATAGTTTAATTTCATACAATATGTTCGATCATTTGTTACCATAGACTTTTCGTACCTATGTCTTAGTTCAGAAGCAACAATAGAGACTACAACGATATCGGTCGGGCGGATGGTCCATACAGGTTGATAAAACAGGAAGTGTTGCGTGACGTGATGCACATTCACAATCGTTGCTATGACGACAAAACTTTAAACACTGCCCAGTATTGTCATTCATACCTGTTGGATCAATGCACAATTGCACACCCCTATCTTTCTTGTGTCTCGGTCACGCTTTTGATAGTTTTGTCGAGAACGACAAAGAGGGGTATAGTGCCATTGCGAATGCAGTCGGGTGTAACATATTAGCATTTTGATGACGTAAAATGTTTTGATAACTAAGCTTTACCACAACCTTTTTAACGATTCAGATTGGGTACCATATCTGATCACCATCTTACATAAAACAATTCTTGGTAAAGTTAAAATAAAGCTCATTACTAAACTGGAATGGAAATGGTTAGCAAGGTAATTAATTTTGATAGATTATAAATCTGAACTGTATCGATACATATGACGTTGTGGTAAGGTCCCTTTTGGCTTTTGTTCAATGCGAATGTTTCCTTCGCTACCTCCAAAAAGAAACAAGTTGGAAGTTTAGATAAACCATTATCATAACTCATACAAGTAGACACTTATGATATCCATACTAGACGTAGTTTTGAATAAAACATGGGGTATGCGAGATACCAACTCGGAGAAGTATATCACGCACGAAGGTGGCTCCATACTCCATACATACTGCATTGGCTCACTCGACCTGGTCCTTACATAACTGTTGCTAAAATGTAAAAATCGGTCAAGTGCGAGTCGGAATCGCACAAGAAAGGTACCGTACCATCGTACAACACAACTCGAGTACTCAAATCAATAAAACAAAAACAAAAAGAAAATTAAAAACACGTCTCTTGTATGGGGACCACCTTTAATTTGTCTCTCGTATTTCAGTATTGGTTGTTGATTCGGCAACAGATATACACATTCTGTGAAAACAACTTTCTAGCTATTACGGTTCGTGCTCCCCGCTGACGGACAGACAGACAGACAGACAGACGGACAGCGTGGGCTTAGTAATTGGGTCCCGTTTGGCACCCTTCGGGTACGGTGCGAAATGCGAAAAAGTATCTTTGTGTATGTAAACTTTTCTTCCATTATTTTTCACGAAGAGAAAGGCTTTTCAACTAAAAACCTTTATCTTTTTATGCTCCTCATATTCTGGGATCGAAAAAGATTCCATTTCCCGGGATAGAAAACTCCATGCATGGTGATAAATCTACCATGTTCATTTCATCCTTTGCATCCTTCTGGCAGCAGTTTATGCCACTCCTTATTGGAATGTCAGCCATGACTTGTTATTTATTCCTTGTAACTGACCACTTGATTTCACCCGTGAATGACCACCACCACACACTGGTAAGGCAAGTGGTAAATATTGGACGTCAGTATAGAGATTACGAACCTTTGCGCACGCGTAGTCGGTTACGCGTGTCCGCCCCCAATCCTACAAACAGATGGCATCCCAGTTGCTATATCGAGGGCGCAGAAACCAGTTTTGGGCTTGGTGACGACGCCGAGACGTGCCGCGCCGGCTACAAACAAAACTGGTTTCTGCGCCCACGCTATAGCAACTGGCATGCCATCCGTTTGTAGAACTGGGGGCTTGGGCCGCGATTCGCGTAAAGGTATGTCATGGCAGTGGCTATAGCGAAAGCGCAAAATCCGGTTTATTTGAGACCCACGCGCCGCGTCTCGGCACCGTCGACAAGTCCAATGTTAAAAAATACTAGTACTATCGTAAACCACAGAAACAATTCTGACAATCCCTTTTGTAATGAACGATCTATTGATGCACCTGTACAATGTCTATTCTATTATTAGCTCTAGCTTACCAGGTCGCCTAGGTACAAACATTTATCAGCTGGCAGGCCTTGGTGTGTCACCTGTCCCTTGTAGCGGCCATTCTACGTCTAATTATGCGGCGTTTCGTGAAAAAAAGATTTCCTTTGGCAGTATTGATCTGTAGGTCCAAAGGATGGATTTAAGAAGTGGTCGCCATCTGGAATTCTGATGCAGGGGAAAGAAGGAGAGGGGCAAAGTTTGTATGGACAAAAAAATATGCTTGACCTATGAAGCTGTAATTTGGCAGGTAGGTAGTTTAAAGATCCAGGACGTAAGTTCAGTAATTTTTTCCAAAGTTTTGCCTCCACGAGGGGCAAAAAAGGGGGCCGAAGTTTGTATGAAATACAAAAAGCTTCATATGTCTGGGTTTTTTGTATTTTTCACAAACTTTAGCCCCCTTTTTTGCCCTTTGTGGGAGCGAATCTTTAAAAATAATTACTGAACTTAAGTCCTGGTTCTTTGAACTTCTTACTTCTTCTTTCTTACAGCTTCATAGATCAAGAATTTTATTTTTGCCCATACAAACTTTACCCCTCCCCTCTTGCCCCTGCATCACAAATACAGGTGGCTCCACTTCTTAAATCCATCCTTTGGACCTACATTATTGAAGTAAAACTTCTTGGGGCACGGGGGTAAAATTTATTTAACCTCTCAACTGTGGGTTATTCATATATTTGCTTTTCAATTGCTGCTAGCCGGGTGCTATCACGAGTGGCTAAGAAATGTAACGGAAATTGGAATCGGTGACGTCAGGGTCGGCTGAAGACTTTTAAAACCGCAACTATTTTCAATACGGTTTTTAACTAATCAGATAAGATAATAATACATTCGTACAATAAAGAATGTTAATTAGTAAGAGAAAAACCTGATGAAACGTTAAGAAATAAAAATTATTTTAAGCATTCTTCCACGAGTTCTTGATTTCCGGTATGGCCAAGATGGCGCCGCCGCCGCCGCCGCCGCTGGCTGGGATAAACAAAACCAGTGACGTGACCAAAAACTACTTCGTTCAACCTCTTTGTTGGAACCGGAACTTATGTTTGACAGCTGTGCGATGCCATCCATACAGTTTGTAAGAAAAGAGTTTCATCAATGTCACACGGGTCGATATGGATTTCTAAAACAAGCAAAGCAATGCATACATTTGAGCGAGACGGCTAAAAGACGTTACGTCAGATGGTATATAATCTGAGCGAGATGCAAATAGTAGTGACCTCAGAACAATAGTAGTGACACTATTGAATGAGTTAAGTATATCACCACGAGCGCGACAAATTGTAGATAAGGAATGGTGGGAAATAAATGACATGACGTATTAAAAGTAAGTACAAGTTTAAATAATTTCAAATAATCGGACGTCTGAAACTTAAAAGTAACTTGAAGCAGAGTTTGGATCTCAAAATTGGAAATTTAAATCTCTTTTAGTATAGGTAGGTATAGGTGTATAGTATAGGTACCACTTAATGATCTAGCTACAGAAGTTTTACTTCTAACACGTGTACGGTGCTACACGCGTATCTTTTTTTTTATGTTTATTTTTGTTTTGGTTCTATGATTCCAGTGTAAAATATGTATTTTGGATACTTAGTTAATTAAGGGAACTATAGGTCTACATTTAAGAATTTAATCTTACTAAATTAGTTTATGACTGTTTGTTCCTAAATAAATAAATAAATTAATAGTTATTCGACGTCGTTGGTAGGCCTAGGCCCATAGGCCTAAATGAGTCAAACCCACCTCAATTAGCCTTAAATTATCTGTTTTACAACTAGGTACTTTGGAAAAAAGCTTTGACTATGGTGGTCCTAAACGGGCCAGGTTTTGCTGCAATATGTAGCCGGCAACTATTGGTGTCCCTCACTTACTTACATGTTAGAAAAAGACACCAATAGTTGCCGGCCACATATTGCAGTAAAAATATGGCCCGTTTAGGAGCACCATGAAACAAAGGAATGCCTAAAAAGGGACCGTAGAAAAAGTATGGTGGTGAAAGATTGTGAAGATCCCATTTCTTTCGGTTAGTGATAAAATGGCCAGTAGCAAAAGGCAACAAAGTCTCTGCAACAAGCAGCTGGTATGTTCGATTATTCGGTCACATCGAATTTCGCTTCGACCTCATTTCTCGCGCAGATATTTCCGATACGTCGAAAAGATATCGTCCAGAAATGCGAAAGACGGGAGAAATACACTGAATGTTTCTTTTCCATCGATGTAGGAAAAGTTTTTAATTGGGTCGCTTATATTTTATCATATGACAGGTATTTAACTTCTGCTGGTGAAGCAGGCTTTCTGGTTCGATTACTTTTACCATACTTATTACATGCCTTTTTAGGGTTCCGTACCCGAAGGGTGCCAAACGGGACCCTATTACTGAGACTTCGCTGTCTGTCCGTCCGTCCGTCCGTCCGTCTGTCTGTCACCAGGCTGTATCTCATGAACCGTGGTAGATAGACAGTTGAAATCTTCACAGATGATGTATTTCTGTTGCCGCTATAACAACAAATACTAATAACCGGCCAAGTGCGAGTCGGACTCGCGCACGAAAGGTTCCGTACATTATCTATAAAAAACCGCAAAAAATAAATAAATTATGCGAGCCCCCCCTAAATATTAATTTAATTTTAATTTAATTATTTATTTTTTAAGTAAATAATATACTCAATATATTGTGAACATTTTAAGCGTCTACCTGCTACCATTATCAATATCGAGCAAAAATGAGCAAAAAAACGTACGGAACCCTTCGTGCGCGAGTCCGACTCGCACTTGGCCGGTTATTTTATTTTGGCCACGGGGCGGGGCGACTGCTTTAATACAATCATTGCGTTATTCAAAGTATTCAAAGTATTTATTTAAGTAGTTGAAAATAACAATGGATTCTTGTGGCCCCACACTAGGCATAGCCTGTATCGTGGGTGCCCTCTTTGGCTTCATACATTTTACATACATACACATACAGTTTTTGAAGACTAACGTCACAGTAACATTAATTAAATATGCAAATATTATAAAAATAAAATAAAATACAATAAGTTAACAGTTTCTAGTTACATAATAAAATATCTTAGTTAGTCTTAGTTTATAAGGATAACATGACTAACTTGGGACACCAACCCACTACACTAAACAGCAATGATGTGTTAGTTTGTTTACCATTTATAATACCTTGGTAATGTAAAAAAGATACCTAATATTTAGAGAACTTATTTGAAGTTAAACTTCTATCAATCACACGCTGTTTCCATTACCTTCGAGCCGTAATGGCACCAGACTGCAAGTCGAAAACTAAAACACAAAACATCCCACTACGCTGTTCGGTAAACAATCTGAGGCTTCGTGTAAACAAAACCCGTGGATACGCCCCCGTCCACCATACGCATAATATGCACATTGTTATTTATCAGCCTCGCAATATGCAATATCTGCGTTAGCAGTAATATGTATCTGCGTGACAAATCCAAGATAGCCGGTGATAACGCCAGTATTCAAAGCGGTTTCAGAATGTACACACACGTTTTCTGAAAAAAAAAGAATAAAAAAAAACGAAAATTCGCGCGGTTAACGACGCCCGGGGGCTTTGACGGTTGGGGGTTTGGTGTTTTGTTTATTTTATTTTAAAAAATGACGAAAGTATTTGAATCATTGAGCGCGTATTTGGACGCAAACAGATGCTGCATCTCCGTGGATAGACTGAAACACTTTTGTTTGTGTCGTAGACTAGAAGCGGATAGTGAGGTAATATTATTTGACATTCCTTTTGTTTTTATTGTAATGAAGCAGCTGTCGCACCAGTTTTAGTATTTTCCACAATGTTTTCTTTTACGGTTATGTCTTTAGCTTATAATTTGTTGGTTTTAATGCACAATTACGTACAGAATTTTCTAGTCATAATTTTCAGTCCATGAATCGTAGACGTGTCACGTACGTAGATACGTATTTACGTGTACGTTCACATCATAGTACAACACAAGGTTTTTAAATAAGAATTGTCTTTTTGAAAACAATAGACGGTTTCTTTCTATCGATTGAGCGATCAATGCCATTTAAGTATGTTGAATCGATTAGATTATTTCATTTCGATTGTCTATCTATGATCGATGAAAATGGTCTAATGTGTTTTTCTTTTGTTTCTCTTGTTTTGTTTGATGACATGATCAATGATTGTGCTCGTATTCTTGTAAAGTGGGTTACTTAATGTAATCACAACACAATAAACATGGGCACATAGAGGGAATTTATAAATTTATTTTATTCCCACAAATACAAGTCTATTAGTACAATCAGTAGTACGTATAACTTGTTTTTAAGATTTATGTAATAAAATACGCCTTTACCTTCAACCATCACGAAAGAGGAAAATAACTATTCACCACTCCCGCACGAAAGAAGTGTCTTTCCTCTACGAAAACAGTGAGGAAAGTTAGTTTTTCCTCACTGTTTGAACAGTGAGGAAAGTAATGATCCCGTTCAGAAACTAACCTTGCCTGATTTTTATGTTAAGTTTTAAAGATATTTTAAAAAATAAATAATTTTATACTTAGAATAGAAATACTTATAAGTTAAGATTAATAGTAAAGATAAGGCTGTAAAAGTGGTTATTACAGGCCTTACTGTAATTGTTAAACAGATAATTTCAGAAACTTACCAATAAAACAAAATCATAAAATATACATACCAATAAAATCCAGCATATAAGAAATTGAATTAAATTACTGTAGGTCATTCATGATCACTGATTATTTATTTTATTATTTTATTTTATAATAAAGAATTATTTTGATTTGCTTCGTGACTATTTAATTTATTGACCGAGCGAGCGAAGCGAGCGAAGCGTCTCCGTTTCAGGTTTGGGCAAAAATGCTTTCGTATGTCCGGTTGTTCTCCTCTACAGGTCGCATTTATGAACCGATTCTCGTGAAATTTTGTGAGCAGGTTGGAAAAATAAATAGAATTTTTTACTCGAGCCAGTTTTTTGATTTTTTTCAAAATGGCGGAGATATGGGGTTTTAAAATGTAAAAAAATCGCTACAACCCAAACGGCTCGATGGATATTAACAAATGAGGTGTCGTTGGATTCGTAAAGACCATGAGAGTGAAACAGATGAGCGAGCGAAGCGAGCGAAGCGTCTCCGTTTCAGGTTTGGGCAAAAATGCTTTTGTATGTCCGGTTGTTCTCCTCTACAGGTCGCATTTATGAACCGATTCTCGTGAAATTTTGTGAGCAGGTTGATAAAATAAATAGAATTTTTTACTCGAGCCAGTTTTTTGATTTTTTTCAAAATGGCGGAGATATGGGGTTTTAAAATGTAAAAAAATCGCTACAACCCAAACGGCTCGATGGATATTAACAAATGAGGTGTCGTTGGATTTGTAAAGACTATGAGAGTGAAACAGATTATATAATTTTAGTAAAAAGTCAATAGGTTGTATAAAAGATCGCGAAATGTAGTTTACAAAGTTATTGGTGCGGCTACTTTCATACTACATGTACGTAACCAGGTACATTCATAAGTTTGTATGTGTTATTGAAAGAAAATTATTTGGGTTATTTTTTTATGTGTGTTAGCAGTTCAGCTTTCCCACCGACATACTCGCGAGGTCTACAGCTCACAGAGCCACTAGTTTACCTATGGTGACTGAATACTTTCTTGCTGGGAGTGGTGAAAAGTTTTGTATGCAACATGTGAGCAAGTTCATTTGCTATTCGTTTTGTTGAGTCTTTCGCTTACTCAGGATTGAATTTTATAATCACTCGCTGCGCTCGTGATTCTATTTTTCAATCCTTCGTTCGCTCAAGACCCAAAATCAAAACTCATAGGAAAAACGAACTTTCCTCACTTGTTGGATAAATAACTATAACACACCTTTACCTAATTTATGTAATTTCCACAATTTTACCTTGAATTACTTACATCTCGGCATTTTTAAATGGGTCTCTGTCTTTACTTGCAACGGAAAATGGAGAGGAAAGGAAAGACGAGCTTATATATATCGAAAGATTTCTTCCAGCAAACCTAGGGTGGACGGGTAATTATTTGTAAATATAGACCTGCACAGCACAACAACAAATAAGAAATACTTACATATAGAGCCTATTCAATATAAGTATTTACATAGGTACCAACCTTCTTTAAATTTTAGTGTTACGAACCTGCGAACTGATAAGAGATATTTATTATCAGATATTGATAACGAGACTCTCGAATGCTGGGTATGAGATAATCAGTTATCATCATATCAGTTTGGAGAAGGCTGCATGGAATTTGGTACATTGTCGAGTCTAGCTAGATAAAAGATTTTCATCCCAACAGTCCGTAGGTAGGTTACAAACAAAATACCTGTTGAAAAATAAAACTGTTTTATTGCTTGTCTGGACGGATTGATGGTAAAAGACAA
Organism: Argyresthia albistria; assembly: GCA_963457715.1. NCBI lineage: Eukaryota > Metazoa > Arthropoda > Insecta > Lepidoptera > Argyresthiidae > Argyresthia > Argyresthia albistria. Next base: position 10,406,675 of record OY735269.1, on the reverse strand, counting down.
TGGAGAGAGGCATTCATTCAAATCGATGCTCTATCGATTCGATGATACGTAGTATCGCTTTTTTAGTCTGTGATTCCATGCATAGAGTAGATGTCAGTTATGGAATCACAATCCAGCCTTAAGGCCAACTTTGGTGCATATTTAAGTAGGTATTTACTACATTACCACTGCATTTATTAACGGAGACTTCATTAAATATGCAAATCATGCCTCGCACCAATAGGACATCCATAAAAAGGCGTTCATATTTTTAAACAACTTAACACGCAAGCTATAACTTTAATTTCAAACCAAGAAGCTGTGTAAAAGTGTCTTAAAAATGGTGTCAAGTTTTGAACAAATTGTCCGGGTACCTTCGGCTGCGACCGTTGACCTTCTCGGGATCTATAGATCGTGATCCATAGATCATGGTGTCGTCATCGCCGCGGGCGCAGGCGCGCTCGAGAGACATCGATCCGGAGCGGATAAAAGCTTACTCCGTGAGTATTACAGCTTTACAGGTGTACTACTGTGCTTTTGTAGATTTCTGAATATATATTTTAAATAATCACCTTGCCGAATAGCATTTGTCGTGGGAAGAAAGAGTGGGGATGGAAGACAGCCGATACTTGGTAAACATAAAGCGCTATTAGGGATACTTACCAAAAAACAACGGCTCTCTATGAGTACCGACAGACTAGCCTTTTGTCTACGTTCATTTGTATGTAGCGTCTACAGCGTAGACGCTTCGAACCCCTTTGTCCATACTTTAGTGTACCTGCACTAAAGTATGGATCTCTCTACCTGCACTAAACTATGGATTTTAATGTTCAATCTTGCATCTAAAGTGAAAAAACTATCCTAACTGTCGTGTATTGTTATATGCTTCCTATAAGGTCAACGGGTCACTTATAAGACCATCACTTGTACCTTGTACGGTTATATATAAGACCTGACCTGGAGTAGCATTGCAAAAACAGAACATACACAACATAGCATACGTATAGAAAAAGAACTAGCTGGCCGGCTGCATACAAAATTTGTTTTTTTATTTTTAAAATAGCCTATGGTGTCCCACTCCTGGGCAAAGGCCTCACCGGTTCGAGCCAACACATTCCTAGCCGAAGCTTTGTCGGTCCATCCTGGTAGGAACTTATCCAGGTCATCCCTCCATCTCCTTCTGGGCCTTCCCCTACGGCGTAGGGCCTACGCCGTAGTCCATCTGTAGCCATCCATTCAGTGGCTGATTTCACCCATTTGTCCGGATGCATTCGACAGTCATGTCCGTCCAGCCAGTTCCACTTGAGTTTGGCGGTCAGCGTGCCCACGTCAGCAATGCCAGTTTTGTATTTAGGCTGAGTTAATTACGTTTACTTACTGTATGATTATTGACTACCTATCCTAAAATTCAGTACCGTAGGACAAGGTGGTCAAGTAAATCGAGGAACTTGTCTTAAGTTCACTTGAGACAAGTTTCTCGACTTACTTGACTATGTACCTTTCAAGCAGTTTAATAAAGGTGTCGTAAAAACTGAACCTTTATTTGAGTAATAATAATACTAGTTTAGCGTAGAACTGACATGGGCATTGAGCTACCTATATTACTACGTATAGAGGCGCTGTCTCAAACAAAATGCGTGTCGCTACTTGATCACGTGGGAAGCGGGGGGCGGGGTGCGGGCGGGGCGAGCGCACGTATAGATTGTACAACGCAGAAGTGACACTGCTTTAGTACCTAAATAACATCATTTGAGTGCAGTTTATTACAAAATGTAATAAAATAACCTACCTAAGTAAGAAAATGGTTAGGTAGATAACTATTGCGCTTTCGCATTTAGGTGTGACGTCACGGTCTGGGCGGGAATTTTAAATTCTGGCTGTTTTCTCAACTTTTGTGATTAAACCTTGTGACGTTTTATCAATTTGACGAATGTGACGATGTGTTGGTGAAATTTTGAAGCAAATCGGTTTAGTAACTAAAAGTAAGACGTGATTCTTTCATACAGTTGAACCCACGTAGTTGAAACGTTTTTACCCTCGAAAAATCCCATTTTGTTTTGTTTCCCGGAATTATTCCGCGTTTTTTCCCACAATGGAATTATTCCTGGGTAGAATTAGAATCCCATCACAAGCCCCATTCCGAATTCCGATGTGTGAAGTACTCACTCGTACCACCATTAGTACCTACGTGTATCTTATCTGTATACGGTTCACTTTTATAATCTATGGTTTTTAAACAGAAGTCGGGTGCAGTAGAAAAAAATGTAGAAAATTAGTTTTGGGTTGGATTTAGTTGATATTTTGCTTACTTACCGATGATAAGTGACGCCACTATCTTTTTTCTTCCATTTTGTTGAATTGCGACAGTATCGTAGCACGCAAGTTGGCATTTTCGACTTATATTTTCCCGCCGTGTCGACGTGCGTTCCGTAGGAGAGGCGGCGAGCAACTAAACGCGTTGAGGTTCATGAACCTCAACGCATGGCGCAAAAAATTTGTTCGCGATGTCGGTTCCATACGCTAGTAATAGTAGTTCAATGGACATGGGCACCGTTTTGACAGTTCCTGAAAAGAAGCTATTTTGACTAGCGCGCCAATACCGTATTTTGCCTCCACCAAACCGTATGGGAAAAGAGGTGACGCGATGTTTGATTTTTTACTCGTAATTTTTGTTACAAACGATTTCCAATCAGTGTGGGTAGATAGATATTTACAACCTTCAGTAGCGGACGATGTGCTTGTAACACTCAATACAAATATTTGTATAATGTTGTGTCAGCAGCTGTCTTAGGGCATGATTTGATTACCTACATTACATCATTGACTATTATAAACATGTGTATGTATATGTATGTTACTTGCTAATGCTCTTATGTTTATAGCCCTTAATCAGGCATAACATTGAAAAAAATCAGCCAAGTGCGAGGATTCACACGGAGGGTGAGTTCCGCACCATCATTCTACCAAAAGTACACAAAAATACGTTTCTTCTATGAAGACACCCTTATTTTTTCAATATTTTGTGTATTTCAGTATTTGTTGGTGGGGCAGCAACAGATATACACGTTCTGTGAAAATTTCAACTTTCTAGCTTTCAATTTCAACTTCATGAGATACAGCCTGGTGACAGACAGACAGACAGAAAGACGGACGGACGGACAGCGAAGTCTCAGTAATAGGGTCCCGTTTGGCACCCTCCGGGTACGGAACCCTAAAGAAACACTGGATTTTGAATTTACTAATGGTAAAAAATTTGGTAGGAAATAGGTAATATCCTCTTGCTTTATTATGTGACTTCGTTATCCACCTATTCTCAAATAGTGTAGCAAAGGCACACATTCGCTTCTTTTGCGTAGTAGTGGTACATATTGTATAGTAGTATCTACATATCTGTGTAGTAGTTAGATAGTAAATCACCGCGATTTGCGCAGGTATCAGAAAAGATCATATATTGTTTATTGCAAGAAATATAAATTGAATTGAATTGAATTGAGATCAAAACACTTTTTTTTTTACGTAGCCTATAATGTGTCCCACTGCTGGGCAAAGGCCTCCCCATTTCGAGCCCACACATCAAAACACTTTACAAACAGAAAATAAACTGACTATTTCATGCGAGCCCGATGTACCTACATTATTTAATGCAGGATTACGTCACCAAAATTCTGCAAAACAAAATGTTAATAAGAGCCCTCGCGCGTGAAGAAGAGCCATGAAAACGTTGTAAAAACGACGTTAAGCGCATAAGCATGCATCGCTGAATGCTGAAGGGTCGTAATCTTACAGCAAGGTTCAGAATCACTGGGAAAGGCATTATGAAAAATAAATTGAACAAGATAAATGGAAAAATGTTAATCTAACGTTCTACTCGGCGTCAGAACAAACGAGCCACATCGCTGCCGCTGCGGTACCAGGGTGGACCAACTCGGACACCACGGCCTCTCCTGTCAGCGCAGTGCCGGCCGTTGGTCCCGCCATGCCAGCCTCAATGACGTCATCCGTGGGGCCTTGCCAGCTGTGGCGCGCCAGCCGTTCTCGAACCGAGCGCGCGCGCGACGATGGCAAGAGGCCAGACGGAATGACGCTCATTCCCTGGCAGAACGGAAGGTCGCTGGTTTGGGACGCGACCTGCGTAGACACGCCGGCCCCGTGTCACCTACCAGCGACCTCTGCCACGGCCGGCCGGGGCGCTGCGGCGGCAGCGGCAGAGGGTCTCAAACGACGCAAGTATGCCGCACTTGGCGAAGAATATATATTTGTGCCGTTCAGTTTTGAGACCCTCGGGCCGTGGGGCCCTGACGCCCGACGAGCACTTAGATATATATCTAAGCGGCTCATCGAAGCGTCAGGCAGGGGACCAGAGAGCTGGCACCTACCTCGCTCAACGCATCAGCATTGCGATACAGCGAGGTAACGGTGCCAGCGTTTTGGGCACCCTCCCGCCCGTCATTATCTGGGCGAAATTTTTGACATAGTTTACTTGTAGTTACTTTAGTTTTAACCTATACTTTAGTTATAATTAATAATTTGTTACTGTATATAAACTGTTATTATGTGATCTAGCAGACGGAAATATAGTTTAATTGTTAGATATAGTTAATGAATTGTCAGTACCTTTTGTTATGTTTCATTTCCGAGTTGTATTATTATAAAATATTAACAACAAAAAAGTATTCTAAACAAACCCAACTATTATCTGGTATGGTTTTTATCAAGTAAAATGTCCCGATACGATAGATATTATCTGAATCTCTACGGTCAACATCCAAGAAAAGTATTCGCCTTTCAGATAACCTCACATCTGTTGAAGATGTCTTTTCTTCGTGGACCTTCAATTACAGTCTTCTTTCTTCTTTATTTTTGCAGACAAGATATATGCAATTGCTCTCTATAAACATTTACACGTTTGAAAACATCACTTTTATTCTCCCAAAGTGGCCCAATGTTGATATGAGGCAAAAAAATATCATCACCATCATCATCATAATTTGAGTCATAAGAATTCCACTTAATTGGACCTATCCCTCTGCTACCAAAACTGAAGTAATAATATAAATTAATACTGGTTCTTAAATTAAAGTATTACTGGTTCTTAAATTAATGTATTACTGGTTCTCATCTTTTCCAACAGAAATTAAAGGATTACCTAGCTGTTGAGGCTTATTACTCAATAGATGAATATTTGAAATGATGCTGTGTAGACATAATAATAATCAAATCTTAATCTTGACGTTACAATTACCTTTAACCAATCAGCTATGTGTGTAATGTATTTTGACATTTTGACATTCAATTTTAATTTTTTTATTCTTTTATTTTATGACTTTATATGTATGCATTTTTTATTGTATTTCTGTTTGCCTAATGGCTGGACGTAAGCACATATGTAAAATTAAGAACTAATCTAAAACTACGATCCACAATAAATGTTCTGATTTCTGATTTCTGATTTCTCAATCTATGTTATCACCAGCACGTATCATGTAACTAGGAAGAGCGCTGAATCTGAAATACAGGTTAATCCTAGCTCAGGTTCAGGTGATTTCTGTTTTGTCTGACACAAATGCTCTGTAAATTGTGAACCTTTAATTATGCAAATAAATTATTATTATTATATTAGTATAATAACTGTTTAAAAGTGGGCACAATAATTGCGTCTCTGCCAGCCACCCACTAATGGAAACAGGAGTTGAGCATAAAATCTAGTACTTAATATAATTCAAACAGTAAAGGTGATACCTATAGAGCACGGATTTGATCTCAGGATATCTGTAAGTTCTACAAAACAAGTATATTTGTAGAATGTTTTAGCGCTATGAATATAATTATGATACAAGTTTGAAAGGCAGTCAGAAGCAGCAACGTGCTATGGCTATGTATGATGCTGAGACAAACCGTCTCGTCGTCGTTGGCATCCTCAAATAACTTTCAAACTTCAGCGTAGTTTTCGTTCGACCTTACGCCGCTTGAAATAAGACTGGTTCAACTTCAAACACAAGAAGTATAGCGAACCTACCTAAACATTCTCAAGCGAACCGGCTAAATAGTTTCAGTTTTGGGTATAGCGCATTCTAGAAACTAGGAACAAGGCAAGAGAAACACACATTTGGGGTAATTTTGAATTCTGCACAGTTTCTTGAATTAAATATGCAGGAAGCTACCGGTCATTGTAAGCTTTTAATTCCCGGAAATTAGTAGCAGGAAATTGTTTATACTCGTATCCAGAAGAGCTTTTATTTGTGCTTGAAAGTAAAACATACCGCGACCTATGTATGTATGTACGGTCGCCTGCGCCTAAAGTATACAGCAGTATAAGCTCGTGAATATGACCTTTCCGTATACTTTTAAACGCAGGCGACCGTACCAATACGTATTGTTAAGTAGTTTATTGTTTTATCTTATTTAATGTTGTGCACATGGGTCTACCTTTTGTTAAATTATTTCCTGTCCATCCTAGGTTTGCTGGAAGAAATCTCTTAATAGAGATAAGCTCGCCTTTGTCATGTGTTGTCCACTTTCAATTGTAAAATGTGTTATTTTGTGCAATAAAGTATAAAAGAAAGAAAGAAAGACAATAAAAGTTAATAAAATATTTTAAAAACATTATATACTTACCACAATACTTACCTAATCTGTACAACCCCTATCAAGCTGATGGCTGATGGTAAATTAGATGTCTGGTTATGTACAATTTATTTTTTGTAACTTGTTACTTTTAAAATCTGTTTAAATATTTGGTTTTCTCCGGATCCAAAAGCACAAATCACGATTAAATATCTACTAAGATACACTAACACATATCACGGAGTACAAAAATTGAGCTAAGTAGAGCCAAGCTCATCGATCATATTATCAGTTCCGTCATAGGTTCCGTTTATGCTACTGAAATGTCGTAGAACTCCATCCATCACTTTGCAAATAATTATTACACATTCTATCCCCCAATTTCCCGCGGCATGCTTCCAGCGATTAATCGCTGCGAGTGCATTCGCTGCGAAATGTAATCGCAGCGACTACCTGCCTGTCACACACAGCGACTAATCGCTGCGCTGCGAGTGCCTATTCGCCGCGAGTATTCTTTGTAGCCTCGGTCACACACAGCGACTAATCGCTGCGCTGCGAGTGCCTATTCGCCGCGAGTATTCGTTGTAGCCTCGCCTCGGTCACACACAGCGACTAATCGCTGCGCTGCGAGTGCCTATTCGCCGCGAGTATTCGTTGTAGCCTCGGTCACACACAGCGACTAATCGCTGCGCTGCGAGTGCCTATTCGCCGCGAGTATTCGTTGTAGCCTCGCCTCGGTCACACACAGCGACTAATCGCTGCGCTGCGAGTGCCTATTCGCCGCGAGTATTCGTTGTAGCTTCGGTCACACACAGCGACTAATCGCTGCGCTGCGAGTGCCTATTCGCCGCGAGTATTCGTTGTAGCCTCGGTCACACACAGCGACTAATCGCTGTTTCTGTGCAATAAAGAATATGAATATGAATGCGTATTCGCCGCGAGTAAAATTGAACATGCTCAATTCAAATCGCGGCGACTTCAGCTCGCGGCGACTGAATCTATTCGCAGCGATAGCCTGTCACACACAGCGAATACTCGGCGAGTAGGCATTCGCAGCGATTAGTCGCTGTGTGCGTGTGTGACCGAGGCTAACTGGTACAGCACCCATAGCATGCTGAGTGCGGAGGAGGTTTTGTCGCGGAAGGTAAGGGATAGAGATATTTAAAGCGCGTGCTCTGTCCTTCATTACCTCGCGTCACGATCCCCCGCAGGCATGCTTCGGGTAACTCTTTATTAATCTGTGCTTTGGGTACAGTATCGTACTCTAGTATCATAGAATAGGGGATTAGCTGCTCACGTCGGATTCGTAGGAAATACTTGGTCCTATTGCCCTGTACGGACCCCTGGGTAGATTTAACGAGCAACAAATGAACAGTCAACAGTCCAGGTTTTCGAAAAAGAACCAGACAAATACGACATTAAGAGTAAAAAAAATTGTAAAATTTTTTTTGAAGGGTTATTAAAACACTTTTTAATATAACATAACATTTAAGGACATTTCGTGATCTAATTAAAACACCTAAATATAACATATGATAACTAACTAAACGTAAGCGATATTATTGTTTATTTGTTCAGTCACTCTCGGATATTTCTAAAACGTATTTTAGCTACCCACACACCGGTCCAAAGTTTGGACATCATTAAAGTTTATCTAATTTTGTTTTCCATTCCAATTATTATTCCGGACTTCTCAGAAAAGTTATGCAATTAGGTGATTAAAACTGTGAGGAAATTAAAACATATTCCAGTTTCAAATGTTTTAAATTGTATAAAATAACGAGGAAGTACACTCTAACTAAAGTTCCAATTGCAAACTAAACAATTATTCAAAGTGTCCATCTAATTTTGCTAGTTCAGTTAAGCCTGTAGTTTCATGTTTTAGGAATCCTTTTAGCAAACCTCCTCTTCAATGACCAACATATCCGAATTATACTAAATTATTGAGGGTCGCATCCCTAAGCAACATACCGATCGAAAGTCAAATGTCATTAATTATTATTTACTTATCATGATATTTGATTGGACAAATTGTTAATTAAAGTACCAAGGATATTATTATGGTTATACCTGACAATCGAATAGATGCATTTTTAACGAAAGAGTAAATTACGTAGGTGTACTCAGCATTTTCTGCTCTATTAATTTATCAAGTAAAACAAAAAAAAAATGTCAATAAATAAATCATTGCGAGAACCAAACTTTGCCACCTGACCGACCTACCTACCTACACCTAGTATTTATATTATCTTTGGCTACACCCACAGATTAATAAAGAGTGATTTTATACTACCTAAACAGATAGTCGTACGTAGAGTACGTACCTTCCTAAGTAAGTAGATAGAAGTTAGTTTGCGAGCCCGGCTCAGGATCGTCCCTGTGACCAACATGAGGAATATTGCACCGTTCTACTTCAGACTAATATCGTTATGCAAATTATTCCATCTAGTTTCAGAGAATAATACACCTAGTGATGATACACATAGTGATAGTGTTACCTACATTGTGGAGTGCTCTCTGGGAGGATTTGTTATTCCAAGCTTTATATTCGGTTATCATATCACGGTAGAAACTTACTTATCACGCCTTGCCACGGGAAATGGGAATTTCTGAACGAATGTGAATCTGTGAACATGTACAGTTAGCATCAGATATAAGACTGGCATTGTTGACGAGGGCACGCAGACCGCCAATCTCTAGTGGAACTGCGCTGGACATGTCTGTCGAATGCATCAGGACAAATGGGCGAAATCAGCAACTGAATGGATGCCTACAGATTCAATATCTTCGAAGGATTCAATATCATCGGACTTCTTCTCTGAGGCATTCTGTAATAAAACAAGTACATCAAAATTAGGTGGGTCAGGTCCATTCCACGGGGGGCTTCAACAAAAGTTACCACAACTTACCATAAACTGTTTACCATACAATACCAATACTTGAATTAACCACTCACCGTTCTTGGTAACCAACTCCATATTTGGCATGTAATTGTCTACCTCTTGGGCTAAACCTTCATACAGGCCACGCCAACTTTCTGTGGCGCTGATATGTAAGTTGGGGTGAGAGACACAGAGAGGTAACAGATCAGGGTGGCAATTATGTAAGTTCTGTAATTTTAGTAGAATTCACAAGTCTTCCACAAGCCCCAGCGATGAGCCAGCGCGGAGCCAGCGTAAGGTTTGTGCCAGGCTTGTCGTAGGCTTGTGAACTTACAGAATTGCCACCCAGAGCTAAAGAAATTTGGCGCAAACGGTACCTACGTAGGTACTTCATCAGTGTCCGCGGTGACATCATGCCATTCATACATCGAGCTTTGGCACTGAACTTTGTAATGATCTAAGTATACTTTATTGCAAAGCCCACCGATATACTATACTTATGTACCTACATATGATTTTACTTTATTGCTTCATTGGTGGCTAAAAGTGTGCCTCTGCCACCCCGCATGCGAAATAGCACGAGATGCAAAGACACATGTATTTTGTTCAAAGACAAAGACTATAGTCTATTCGTGATAAGAATGCAGTGAAATTTTAATTTATTAACACACACTCACAGGACAGGACACAACCTTCGCGTTCGAAAGTTTGCCTTCAACTGGTCACTGCGAACTTGGCTTGATAATTGGAAACGATTTGATTGGTTACGGGGCGTGGCTAGGCCGCCGGACAGTGATGACTTCACTGCCTTCTTATCACGAATAGACTATAGAAAGTTAGAAACACAAGCCAAATATAAATTAATTAAATTATCCCAGCCAACCGTATTCAATTAAAACCTATAGGGTTCCCGTTGATCTAAAATCATGTTTTTAAGACCAAGCATATACAAGGTGTAAATGAATTAACACAAAATGAAAAACTACTTTGTTAGATAAAACCGATTTGATCAGAGCAACTTTTTTTTTCACTTCTCCATACAAATCAGATGATCCACTCTCAGGCAAAAATGTCCTGGGAAGTAAAAAATAAAGTCGCTCTGATCAAATCTCTGATAAATGAAAGTTGCTCATAATGATGTCCCAAACAAAGTAGTTTCTCATTTTGCGTTAAATCATTTACACCCTGTATGCAAGCATATGCAATATCCAATACTGCACCAAGTAAATGAAAAAAAATACGCGTGTAGCACCGTACACGTGTTAGAAGTAAAACTTCTGTAGCTAGATCATTAAGTGGTACCTATAATATACACCTACCTATACTAAAAGAGATTTAAATTTCCAATTTTGAGATCCAATCTCTGCTTCAAGTTACTTTTATGTTTCAGACGTCCGATTATTTGAAATTATTTTATACTTGTACTTACTTTTAATACGTCATGTCATTTATTTCCCACCATTCCTTATCTACAATTTGTCGCACTCGTGGTGATATACTTAACTCATTCAATAGTGTCACTACTATTTGCATCTCGCTCAGATTATATACCATCTGACGTCACGTCTTTAAGCCGTCTCGCTCAAATGTATGCATTGCTTTGCTTGTCTCTGTGCCCAGTCCCTTTATTTAATTGATCGAGTACGTATTTTCAACTATTCCAAGTTAATGTGTACCTGCGGGGCTACCATAAGGCTTGCCACTCACCTCAGTCGCGCAGATAAATGACAAAGAAGATGGCTAAATCAATATATGGACGACTGCCCCAGACATGTACAAAGACTTCTCAACAGCCAATAGCATTTAAATATTCATTCATAAATTTAATTTACTGCGTCTGTATTTAGTTTGTAGAACTTGAAGAAAAAATTTATTAAATATAGGTAAACAAGAGTTGTTACTCAATACTCCGTGATTCCAATATGATTCCGTGACCTTTGCCGTCGCTAGAAATAAGCACCATTTTGCAATAACATGCAACATAACGCCATCTAGCCACTCCTCTGGAAACCTCCTGTTTTCAACAGTTTTGCTAGTTGGCAATTACCTATGTTGCATGTTATTTTTAACGATGGCAAAAGTCACTAATCAATGGCGGAATCATAGAGTATGAAGTGACAACTCATAATTATTTAATCATTTCCTTCAAGTTCTACAAACTAACTAAAGACGCAGTAATTTATGAGAGAATATTTAAATGCTATTAATTGGCTGTTGAGAAGTCTTTGTAGATGTCTGGGGCAGTCATTTTGCCAAATTGCCAACTCCTTTCGCGTCTCAATGATGTTTCTCCATAAAATAGCGCGCATTCATTATGATATGACATTAAATTGTGACAAAATGCGTGGCTGGGGTGACTGGCGTGCCTTATGCTACCCCCGCTAACCTATACATACCTACTTTGCTAGGATTTTTTAGGGTTACTTCATCGCGAAGCGATGACGTAACTCTTATTTAATTTTATTCTTGACATTTCCTTAGTCCGCCATACGACATACCTCGATTTTTAGGGTTCCGTACCCGAAGGGTGCCAAACGGGACCCTATTACTGAGACTTCGCTGTCCGTCCGTCCGTCCGTCCGTCCGTCCGTCCGTCCGTCCGTCCGTCCGTCTGTCACCGGGTCCGCCTGCACGAACCGTAATAGCTAGAAAGCTGAAATTTTCACAGAATGTGTATATCTGTTGCCGCACCAACCACAAATACTGAAATACGAGAGATATTACAAATTGAAAGTGGTCTCGGTACAAGATACGTCTTCACAACACGCTTGAAAAGTTTATACCAAGGCCATTTTGTTTTGGTAGGTAAGCCTTCTTTTAATGAAACTAAATTTAAATGATATGGCAATGTCGTCCCCGGACTTCTACAAAGACTTTAAATATTAATTGATGAATTACGACGTCTCTATTTAGTCTGTAGAACTTTCAGAAAATAATTATAAAATTAATAGTTTTTAATTACTTTTGTTTTCATACAAATCTCAGAGCTCAGAAATTATTTTTTTCCTTTTGGCCACTTCAAGTTTGGCTGCCAGTGATGTTTTAATTAAATACTCTTTGGTGCGTTGAAATGATGTTTTGCAGTCTGCATGACATTGACATAATGAGTGAGTGAACCTCATTGTACGGAAATTGTAGATGGGTGTCTCACGTTTTCCAGTAGGAGTAGGTTGTAGACAGTGCTGCTTACGGCGGCGTTTAGTAGGTACTAAAGGCCCTAAAAGCGCGGCAAGCTTTGAATCAATTCAAATGTTATTTTTCAACTAGCTACAAAGTTATTCTGACATAAGATGATAATTTGAACAAAACTTTTTGGGTATTTCATGAAAAATACAGTTACAGATCACACATACACAGGGTGGAAAAAACGAATGGGCCCTGGAGGGAAAGTACCTTAAAATCTCAAGATATCCGTCCGTCCGTCTGTCTGTCACCAGGCCGTATCTCATGAACCGTGGTAGCTAGACAGTTGATATTTTCACAGATGACGTATTTCTGTTCCCGCTATAACAACAAATACTAAAAACAAAATAAATTTAATATAAAGGGGGCTCCCATACAATTAACGTGTTTTTTTGCGGTTTTTTTAACCGACTTCCCAAAGGAGGAGGTTTAAAATTCGTCCGGATGTTTGTTTTTTTTTTATTTTATTTTTATGTATGTGCCTCGATAGCGCCTAAACGGATGGACCGATTTGGAAAATTAGACCGATTAGACCTATAGTGATTTTTGTGTTTTTCATAATAACTCGTGCAAATGCACATGGTAAGCATAATATTGTGATGCGGAACTGCTGATGAAGACCACATATGGCCACCAGATCTGCTCAATACTAGGTACAAATACAATGCGTGGCTGACGGGCAGGCAACGCATAGCCTAAACCGATGGACCTAGAGCCATGAAACTTTGTACAGGGGTTCCTTAGTAGCGTGGGGTAGCACTGATATGGGATTTGACAAAATTAATTCCCCTGGGGGGGGGGGATAAGGGGTTACAGGTTGTATTAAACTCAATCTAATCAAATAGGGTTTGTGGAAGTCGGTTTTTTCTAAAGTTTACTTTTTGTTTCAATTATATAGATAATGGTACGGAACCCTTCGTGCGCGAGTCTGACTCGCACTTGGCCGGTTTTTATTATATTTTACTTCAACATTATTGACTGGCATGAAGCATTAACTTTAAAATTACAAAAGCTTATTAAAATCAAAATCGTATAATTTCAACAGTTATAACAACAATTCAACTTTAAAATATGTATTACAAAAATTACATACAAACAAATAAGCGAAACAATAAGCCATTAAACTTATGGCTCTGTAAACTGTAGACCTCGCTTTGGCCGTTTACTACAGATAAACATTAAATAGGTAGGTATAGCACGTACTTAGTAGCTAAACTGCTAATTTGTGACTTGAACTGCACTATATAATAAAAAGTGGCTTTAGAACAGTTCTAGGTACCTACTTATTGTTTTCAAGAAGTCTTAATGCAGCCATCCATCACATCGGAATTTGCTTGAAAACTAAATATCACATTTGGATGATTCTAAGTGACTTTATGCGATTACTAGCTGCCCGTTGCGCGACTACGCAGCGCGTTTTAGGTACCTATTCCATAGTTACCGGCCACAAAACGATTCGTTCATCATTTTAGAAATCCATATCGACCCGTATGTGACATTGATGAAACTCTTTTCTTACAAACTGTATGGATCGCATCGCACAGCTGTCAAACATAAGTTCCGGTTCCAACAAAGAGGTTGAACGAAGTAGTTTTTGGTCACGTCACTGGTTTTGTTTGCCAGTGTTTGCCCCAGCCAGCGGCGGCGGCGCCATCTTGGCCATACCGGAAATCAAGAACTCGTGGAAGAATGCTTAAAATAATTTTTATTTGTTAACGTTTCATCAGGTTTTTCTCTCACTAATTAACATTCTTTATTGTACGAATGTATTATTATCTTATCTGATTAGTTAAAAACCGTATTGAAAATAGTTGCGGTTTTAAAAGTCTTCAGCCGACCCTGACGTCACCGATTCCAATTTCCGTTACATTTCTTAGCCACTCGTGATAGCACCCGGCTAGTAGCAAGTGAAAAGCAAATATATGAATAACCCACAGTTGAGAGGTTAAATAAATTTTACCCCCGTGCCCCAAGAAGTTTTACTTCAAAAATCGGAAAAGTGTAATGTAAAGTATAGTTACTTCACAAAAACGATTTCTGCGAACCCTCGGTGCGTGAGTCCGACTCGCTCTTGGCCGGTTTATTAAACTGTACATCATTCGCCTTTCGAATTCAACCAGAATAATAAAACCCGCAATTCTAAACCTTGTCTCCTTCACCACAGGAACAGCTGCGCCAGCGCAAAGAGACGGAAGAACGGATCGCAGCCCAGAACGAGTTCCTCAGAACTTCGCTCCGAGGGTCGACCAAACTGCAGGCACTGGAGGCAAGCTCCACGCAGTCGACAGCCTTTGTGAATGACGCGTATGAAGAGGATGGACCAGACAGTGATAGTAGCAGTCAGCTATATACTGTTATTGGTAAGGCCATAACATAGAAACATAAAACCTGGTCACAATATATATATCCCCCAGAATGTTCTTATCTGGCGTTTTGGGAAGTTGCCATATTGCTTTAACGCTTCTGATAGGCCTGTCTCTTTAGAAAATTGCGAGTGTGAGACTGACTACCAAACGAAGGGTTCCGCACCATCGTATACAAGCAGAGACGCCTGCGGGGGAAAGCGGCTCGCCAAACATTAGTTGTATTCAACGTACACAACTACGCAACCTATGTACGATGACGGGCCGCCAGACAGTTTCGCAGCGGCTGACCAATCCCAGAATCACAGCTCTCTTACCTCGTCCCCCGCCGCCCGTAAATTGGTGAGTGGTGTTTCAAAGGAAAATGTATCTATGCGCTCTCCACTGGATAAGTGCTCCCTGTATACAAGAAATAAAACAAAAACACGTCTCTTGGACCCCCGTTATTTTTTAGACTTTCATGTGGTTCATTATTTCATAATTCATAATTTCTTTATTGCACACAATTAATTGCAATGACAAAAAGTAAATCATCATTATTTATTGTTATAGCGGCAATAGAAACATTTATATTTCGGTTCTTCAGATAAAACGCGCTGACGACGTCCGGTCACGTTTGGCACCCTTCGGGTACGGAACCCTAATTAACCCAATGACACGAGCTCTAGCTAGACACACATAGGCATACATAGATAGACCCACCGACCCGTGAAGCGCAGGTAACGTGATGGTGGAATGAACCCTGATTAAGGTTACACTACACAGGCTTATGTCGATGACGTATTGGCAATGCTATAATAGCGATGGTGGGGTAAACACATGGAATGAGGACAATCGTGAGGAAACCTTCATTACTCCATAGCTGCGGCAATAAGCTAGCCTCCTGAAGGAAACCCTGCAAATATTTTGTGTTTTTCCCGATTACCTCCAAGAAAAGTTCCCGATGTCCTCCACACAAAAATTTATTGAGGTCTCTAACACAGGGAGCACTAGTGGAGAGCGCATAGATACATTTTCCTTTGAAACGCAACTCACCAATTTACGGGCGGCGGGGGACGAGGTAAGAGAGCTGTGATTGGTCAGCCGCTGCGAAACTGCCTGGCGGCCCGTCATCGTACATAGTTGCGTATGCGAACGTTTGTTGAATACAACAAACGTTTGGCGAGCCGCATTCCCCCGCAGGCGCAGTCAATTGGATATATAGTCTCTGCTTTAACATTAGCGGTTTAGGCTGTGCGTTGTTGTATTACATAATTATAAGTCGCGTCGTGTGAATCAGTGTGTCACAACACAACACAATGCATTATGTGACGTCGTGAGTAGAGCAGAGTCATGCAGAGTGATGTAAGAGTGAGTATCGCATCGCATACCGGTGTATAGGCACAGAAGAGATAATAGGTGTCAATGCACAGCAATGCTTACGATGTGTCTGCGGTACTTACATAATAGAAACACGACGACGACCTCTTTGGCGCAGCGGTTGCGCATCTGTCTACCATGCGAGAGGTCCCTGGTTCGAATCCCGGGCTGGAGACAAAAAAATACCAGGTCTTGGATGTTTGCATGTTTGTGATGCCGCTGTTTATGATTCCCACGACACAGGGTATCCTAGTGTGGGGCCAGAAGCAATGTACGTGCCTGTATGTAAATGTTCTTGCTTATGTTCATGAACGTCGTCGATAACGACTTCTCGCTTCCTAGAGTACCCATAGGGCTGCGATTCTTGCGCTATCGAGATCGTCTCCATAGTCGAAATATCGATATCGAGACACCGAATAAGTGATATCCTCATATCATAAAAATACTGCTTGCTCATATCGTATGAAGCAACCGTTTTTTAGGGTACCGTACCCGAAGGGTGCCAAACGGGACCCTATTACTGAGACTTCGCTGTCCGTCTGTCCGTCCGTCCGTCCGTCCGTCCGTCCGTCCTGTCTGTCACCGGGTCCGTCTGCACGAACCGTAATAGCTAGAAAGCTGAAATTTTCACAGAATGTGTATATCTGTTGCCGCACCAACCACAAATACTGAAATACGAGAGATATTGCAAATTAAAGGGGGCCCCGATACAAGAGACGTGTTTAGATACACTTACGCATTTCAAAATGGAGATCTTGACTGAAACTGTTTATTTATTGTCATAGCAACCATGTCATAGACACATATACTACACATTTAAATATGATAGCATATTTCGCGTCAACTCACATCTCTGTGGTGGCACAGCCGGCATGTAGTAGACCCTCAATCAGGTCGTGAGTTCAAATCCTCGTGAAGGCATAAACTTTTTAAATTTTCTTTTTGTTTATTTTTTATTGTTTTGAGTGCTTTTGATTTGTTGTACGATGGTACGGTACCCTTCGTGTGCGATACCGACCCGCACTTAACCGATTTTTATTTAACACCAACCTGCAAATTAGAAAGTTTACGACGCGTAAGAAATTGCCTCTCCAGCAAAACAGTTCCTGCCGCCATCATGTCACTGCGCCATTAATGACCTTATTTTGCGTGTAATATATGAAGCCATTTCATGAATTTATGAAGAGAAGATATAGATAAAGTTTAGTGTTTTCGCTGACATGAGATTCCGGGACTCTGTAACTTCTGTGGTAAATGTGTAATGATATCTGTTAAGTCCATCCAGTTTCACAGGCACAGTTTCTTATGATTCACAATATGACATACTACATACTCCATCAACCAAAACCATCTATTTTGTTAAAGCCTGGAGCTCTATTTTTCATTCGCTCGTGTGATATATGACTTGCGCACGAGTGGTTCTGTTTGACCAATCTTTGCAGGCAGAGCGAATTGAATATAACGAATGAAATTCGGTAGAAAAGAGCACTCGTTTGCAAAAGAGCGAATGATAGTGCTCCTCTTAAGAGGTCTCTCAAGAGAAGGAAAACAGTCAGATAGCTTTATTTGACACTTCATGGAAATGTCAAATGCATCAGATACACAGACAGATAACGCTATCTCAGGATGATGGTAAGATCGACACAGAGAATAAAAGTATGATGTAAATAATTTGTCGCCAGAACTGCAACGTTCCTGATCAAACAATCTGGCAAATATTTGTTAGTATATATATATTAGGTATATTTTTGTTTATTATTACATGTATATAGTTAATAATCTGTATGTGTATTATTTTCATGTGTTTTTTACATTTATAATATGCAATTTTCATTTCAAATGTTTCATCGACCAAGGGATTTTGCCGTACAAAATGATTATTTTGATTTACAAAACTGATATGCTTTTTTATAGTTATCACGATAAATAATATACCCATTTGAAGGCTTATTTGTGATTATTAAAACATACTGAAAATAAATAAAAAATATAATAAATTATTTATAATTAGAAGTTTTTCCCTACCTCTTAAAAATTTCCATGGTTTTGAGAACCCCTTTTTCACACTCAATTTAAATTGTATTTTTGTTCAAGAATTTTTTTTTTTATCAAAAGATCCTAGTATAGAATACACATGTTATGTACAAATAGTAAAACATACTAAAATACTTTTAAATTATATTTTTTATTCCAATAATTAAATCCGGGTGTTTTTACACCCGTTGTAGTCATAATAGTATACAAATTCATTGTAGCCTTTAAGGGTTAATAAAACATATAGGTATAGGTAATATAGAAATTGGAGTCTTCTATTTGACCTATTGGATCGGTCCGTCTGCTCTCAAATCGAGATTTTTAAGCTCGAAACTCGGAATGTGGCATTCTCGTACCTAGTTCTACGAGTAGATGCTTGAATAAGACTTGAAAGAGTTTTATTGCAATCTGAATGAGCATCGCACAATGCAGTAGCTACTTAACTTAGGGAATTTCATTTTATATTCCTTACTTTGTCATTTGGGTTACTGTTATGCATTTGGGGAAATTTCGCGTTCTATGTAGTAACAGCTACAGCTAATAAATAGTGTTACCAACAACTAGTTGACAGATAAAAGGTATCGAAACATCGCCAGCGTCGTAGGGAAAACTCATCTGGATACAGTCTGATCCCAATTCTTCCGCCTTTTATTCTGCATTCTCGGATAATCTTATTGAATAAGGCGAGCTCTAAACTGGCCGCTAGCAAAATCATAGTGACTGTAGTATTCTTTTTCCGCTCCGGGCCAGTTAACTTTACGGCTCGTACAATATTCTTCACCCATCAACTTTGGGCTCATTTGATCCGTCGTGATACCTCTTGGTTCCAAAATGGTGTTTAAACTACTATAATTATTTTTCAACTTCATTTCTCATCTTCCCCACAGATTACCAAGAAGTCTCCGCCGCACTCACTCGCGTCCAGAAAGCCCTTGGTTCGAGCGGAGAATCCGCCTTAGCCTCACGAGTGGCTGGGGCTGCCGGGGCCCTTCTATGTCCAGCATTGAGAACCGCTTTGGCTACGAGGGCAGCAGTGCTGACGGCCGCCCGGCTTAAGAGGCCGGGCCTCGCGCCGCCGTATACGCATAGGGCGACCGATCGGTTGAAAGATGTAAGTGGTTGAAGTTAGGTGTTGGCTTTTACTCTTTCAAATAATGCAAAGAAAATGATACCTTAGATGTATGTGATGTCAAGCCAGAGGTTTTACGTTAGAATCAGAGTCAAGAGAATAAGAATCTAGGGATGGTTGCTTGTGTTGTGGCTGTTTCTGATTTATGAGATTGAATTAGGCCTTTTTCAAGGTTTATAAAGAATAGCTTTTGCAGCAACATTTTTATCTTGTCCATTGAACTCGTGTAATTGAAGACCTCTCACAGAATAGTCCTACAGGCTCCCACAAATGGTTACAATAACAAACATAGCGTCACGATTACCCATCCGGGGTGGCAGAGGTAACATTGTGACCCACGATTCGCCAGTTTTTCAATACCACATTTTTCTCATAAATACAACTAGTGGCTCTGTGAGCTGTAGACCTCGCGAGTATGTCGGTGGGAAAGCTGAACTGCTAACACACATAAAAAAAATAACCCAAATAATTTTCTTTCAATAACACATACAAACTTATGAATGTACCTGGTTACGTACATGCAGTATGAAAGTAGCCGCACCAATAACTTTGTAAACTACATTTCGCGATCTTTTATACAACCTATTGACTTTTTACTAAAATTATATAATCTGTTTCACTCTCATAGTCTTTACAAATCCAACGACACCTCATTTGTTAATATCCATCGAGCCGTTTGGGTTGTAGCGATTTTTTTACATTTTAAAACCCCATATCTCCGCCATTTTGAAAAAAATAAAAAAACTGGCTCAAGCAAAAAATTCTATTTATTTTTTCAACCTGCTCACAAAATTTCACGAGAATCGGTTCATAAATGCGACCTGTAGAGGAGAACAACCGGACATACAAAAGCATTTTTGCCCAAACCTGAAACGGAGACGCTTCGCTCGCTTCGCTCGCTCATCTGTTTCACTCTCATGGTCTTTATGAATCCAACGACACCTCATTTGTTAATATTCATCGAGCCGTTTGGGTTGTAGCTATTTTTTTACATTTTAAAACCCCATATCTCCGCCATTTTGAAAAAAATCAAAAAACTGGCTCGAGCAAAAAATTCTATTTATTTTTCCAACCTGCTCACAAAATTTCACGAGAATCGGTTCATAAATGCGACCTGTAGAGGAGAACAACCGGACATACGAAAGCATTTTTGCCCAAACCTGAAACGGAGACGCTTCGCTCGCTTCGCTCGCTCATCTGTTTCACTCTCATGGTCTTTACGAATCCAACGACACCTCATTTGTTAATATTCATCGAGCCGTTTGGGTTGTAGCTATTTTTTTACATTTTAAAACCCCATATCTCCGCCATTTTGAAAAAAATCAAAAAACTGGCTCGAGCAAAAAATTCTATTTATTTTTCCAACCTGCTCACAAAATTTCACGAGAATCGGTTCATAAATGCGACCTGTAGAGGAGAACAACCGGACATACGAAAGCATTTTTGCCCAAACCTGAAACGGAGACGCTTCGCTCGCTTCGCTCGCTCGGTCAATTACAAGTCTAACCCATTTCCCCCCATTCCAGTGCATGGACGTACTAGGCGCGCATACGGCATCAGGAGTGGAAACGTCAGCGTTGGCTGCTGAGCTGCTCTCACTCCTGGGAGGTTTGGAGCTGGAGAGCCTCATACAAGCTCACGATCAGGCGGCGGCCCTGTTGGATCCCAGCTCGTTTACCAGGGGGAAGAGGCATAAGGTATAGTAAAGAAGATGATACTAATGCTGAATATTTTAAAACATAATTGAAAAAAACAAATAACTTAGTTTTGCAACAACAACAACAACAACTGAGTTTGGAACAACTCAGCATTAGTAAAGAAGATATTTCTTTGTCATCCTTTGAAGACCAATCTGGTAAATGGTGGTAAATGTTTTGCATCAAGGTCAAGCCAGAGAAACCGGATTCGTATCCCGGCCAGGGAAGAATTAATTAGATCTGGCAACAATTTACCAAATTATACAGGTCCTGCCAGGTTTCTTGGCACGGGCTATTACCTCTCTTTCGCACATTGTGCGTCTTTCTAGTACCCATACGCCGCTGCCGCTACCATCTCCGCGTGCCCTGTATTTGAAAATTTGGCACGACACGACCTGTTACTGCTGTCTCAATTCTGAAACTCTTTACTCTCTCTCTCTCTCTCTTTTGAGGACTACCCCACTTCAGGAGTACATTCTTGCTCTCGTGACT